>VXBA01000474.1:238456-268000 GCA_013399895.1 Serilophus lunatus | reverse complement strand
GAGGGGGAAGAAGGCTTGGTTGAGGCTTCCAAAAGAAATGGCTGGAGACAGCTTTCCCGGGCCAGGTCGGAGGCAGGAGAGAGACGGCTTTTCCGGGCCAGGTCGGAGGCAGGAGAGAGAGGGACCCTTCCCCCGCTGAGCTTTTCAAAGCCTTGCTTATCCCCGCCCAGCACAGCCAGTTTGTCCAGTCAGCAAACAGTCTTGAGCTGTTCACTCCTCCCCTTTGCTTGCATCACTCATGTCATGGCAGCCCCCAGCTTAGCCATGTGGTCCCCCAAAGCCTCGTGGGTAGGCACAGGGGAAATGCTGGGGGGTGGTCCATCAGTTCATTACCATGACAACAAGGTGGCTCCCAGCTTTGGATGTCTGTCACAGCTCATAACAATTGCATAAGAATTCAAACAAAAGGGGAAAAGAAAACCAAACAGATTAAAACTATAACAGAGGCTTCAGTGTGCAATTTAGCAATTTATTGCTGATATAATCTTCTTATAATAATCATCGTCTAGCTGGAGACTGGTGTACGGGCATCCTACCTCCTCTTAGAGTCAAAGTGACCTATTTCAATGAGGCGCATCAAGTTTAGCACATTCATTGTCTTGTTTTTTCCCCACTGACTGTGAAATTATTTAATTAAGTAGCTCAAATATGTCCTATTTCCAGCTGAAGTCCTGAAAGCTTAGTTCTCATGACCTATCCCCATTTCCCAAAAAGTGACTATCCTGCTGAGTTGAGAACAATGGGGACTAATTGAACAATAAAGACAAGATTGAGTTATGCTAATCAGCAAAGAATCTGCACTCATAAACCAAAGATTGCTAATAGGATGTTGGAAATGGGGCTGACTGTCGTACCATCCACCAAACCAGAGATGAATAGTACGTTCTCCCAAAAAGGACTCCCAAGGCAGAGTTTGGGCGGAGTTTGGGCAGAGACTAGGAGGGACTTTTGTTAATGAGTTCTTAAACTAATCTGCATTAGCACCACCTATTCTCAGAAAATTAATGTCTATGTACGTTGTTTAATGAATATGTACCTCACCTAATAAATATGTATGATTTTGTAGCATTTAAGATACTGCCATAGCAGTGGTCAGTGGGCAAGTTTTGGCTGGAGCTATCCCCCTTGCCTTGCTAGCACTGCTAGTAAACATACCTGTCTCATAATTCTTACAAGCTGTGGGGTTTGTCCTGCACATCACTGCAGCTGGAGATGTAAGACTTCAGGAGTTCAAAATTTCGGATTCATATTCTATGCAACGTGACCCATCAGGCAAGTTTGTGCCTTTCATTCTTGCTTTTGCAGAAGAAGAGACATCTATAAAAATGGCATGTATTTATGGTACAATTTTGTATATAATTTTGGTCTATGGACAATTTTTTTTTTTTTCAGACCACAACAGAAGCCTTCTGGAAAACTTCATATGTGCAATTCCTGAGAGTTTTTTGCCCAAAAAACTGTGTTACTTAACTCCTGATTTTGTCTTCCTCTAATTTTTACAATCAAAAACTTATACAACCACTTTAATGTAGAATTACAATCTGTCTCACTTTATTATAAGATCTGAAGCAGTCATCATCATCACCTGCAGCTACATAAAGGCCTTTTCTTGAGCCTGAATGGGGTAGACAGCTTGCTTTCAAGAAAATCCACTATTGTCCTCAGTGCTAAACTCCACAGTTACTCCCCTGGCAACCCCAATCTTTTCCATAAAACAATCATCTCCAGATGCACACACTTATTTAAATGGGCTTCAGAATGACATCTCTTAAAATGCACAAACCAGCAATTTGTATTTAGAAATTTTATTTCCTAGGTTGAATTTCAAACAAAACAAAGATATTTTTCCTTTTAAGTTATCTGGGAATGCCATGATGAGAGGAATAAATGTTATGTCTTTTTTCAGGCAGAGAGTGTGTGCATTCCACAGCCCTGTGCCACCTGCATCATTAAGCCACCTTTTTCTGTGATTTATATAAATCTTGCAGGCACCAAAACTCTGCTAAACTAAACTCCAGCCAAACTAAAAATAGCCTCTGAAAATAATCCAATGTAAAAATTTGCCTTCCAAGAGAGAAAGCAGTCTATTCTTTACAACACTTCTACTGTGTTAAAACACTGATTAATTTACTGGTTACAGACAGTACAAAAAAATTTAAAGCAGCTTACAAGCTGCTTCTGAGTGATAATTAGAGAAACATGGTGTAGGTGCTGCTTTGAACTACTAAAATGCTGTTAGACTAATGCTATCGAAGAAACATATTGAGCTCTTAATATTACACTGTTTATGGATTGAAATTTCCCTAATAGCATGCAAGTTTATCCCTCATTTGTTTTATTTGTGCCACAGATGAACACTCATCCTGTATTTTGAAGTGTTTTCCTGATGATGTTGATTTTTCATGTGACTAATTGGAAGGTTGCATTAAATTATCAAAAATTTACAGAGAAAAACCAACACTAGCAGTGGGGCTGTTCATAAAATCTTGCCATTATCTTTCCATGTATAGCAGCTTAAAAAGACTCTAATATTTTAACTACCCTGTAAACAACCAAAAGCTGGGGTAATTTTGAAGGACCTTCATTTCAGCATGGGAGATTCATCTATTTCAGTGCTGCTTTGTTGTCAGTGTAGAAAAGAAAGGATTCCTTCTGGTAACTCAGGATGCCTGCAGCACTTGATTTCTAGTTCACAGATCTCTTGACAGCAGCATCTCCTGAGCATTGCTTACAAAAGGAGCAAAAAATGTTTAGGCTCCCTATATAAAATTAATTTCTTTGAAATAATCCCTTTCCCTGCAAAGATTTACCCTTAGGTAACTTCCCACTTCTGTGTCAGGTAAGGAGATGGTATATAGGGATTCAGACTTCTAGAAATATTTATTAATTGCTGTATCAACCACAAATGCTTGTTACATATGAGCTCCAAATTTATTGGGAAAGGTTCATCGCATACTGTGTGTGGTGCAAGGCTGTGAAATGTGATAGCTAGTCAGGTCCTGCCACAGGTACAAAATTTCTAGATATGGACCTTAGCAAAACTCTTTGAATATTTTTATTTAATACAAAAATAAACAACAGAAAAACCAACAAACCCAGACCATTAATGCCTTCTTTGTAATATGTTTGGTTTCAAATTGCTGAGATTGTAATAGAGAACCATTGGAGCTCTATAGTCAAATCATAACAACAGGTGCTTTTCCTCTATTTGTTAGGACAGCAACACTGTCTGAGTGAGCATTTCCAAAAAGAAGTGGGATGGAAAAGTTTCAGATCCTGTGTCTGCCCAGTTTAATTCTTCAACTCTGAAAAGCTTTGTCAATTCAATGCAATGAGGTGGGAGTATCTGTAAAATGAGTTGGAAACATTTGTTAATGATTTGTTAATCCAGTGACTGGATTTGTATTTACTGAAAGCCTCTCTGTTTGATGCTCTTAGTGTCAACCAGCAACATTTACATTTAAGCACCACCTTTAAAACCAAGGTCCCACATCTCCTAAGGTTTTGGGTTTTGTTGGGGTTTTTTTCGTTTTGTTTTTTTTTTGAATGACTGTAACAATCACTGCAATACAGAAAGGATGTTTTTATTTTTAGCCTATGATAGGATTAACCTATGCATTCAATGTTTTAGAATGTAGCAGTAATTTTATCAGCTGTATTTGTCATGGACTAAATAAGGCACGATATCTGTTAGTCCGTGGTTGGAGGGTGCAGAGCAGAGAAGGTGACTGTGTTAGCTATATCTTATTTTAGTATGCATATTCTAAACTTGGAAGAGTATAGGGTTTAGCACAGCCCTGTGCAAGGATGACAACCAAATTTATGAGGTAGTTCACATCATGTCATGCGGTCCCATGCCCCTGATCACACTGAAGCTTGTCTGACTTTAAAGCTCAGCGCAGCCAAAAGCCAATACTAGGTGCTATAGGTTTCTGCCTTGACATAAAGGGGAAAAATATCACCTTGAGGACATTCAGAGCTTGGAAAGGGTTACCCAGAGAGGTTGTGGACTCTGTTCTTGCAAACCTTTAAAACTCGGCTGAAAAAAGCCGTGAGCGAGCAGGTCTGCACTGAGTGTGGAACTTGCTTTCAGCAGGAGGTTGATGTAGGGAACATGCTGAGGTGGCATCTGTCCCGGTTTGAGACAATAGAGAATTTTATCACTTAGAACAGAAGCTCGTTAAATGAAAAAAAAACCAACAAGATTTATTACAAGGAAAAGGGAAAAAAAGGAAAGAAAAAAAAAACAAACCCCAAATATATATATATTTATAGTAACAATATAAATATGTATTATTATATATATATATCACTCACACACACACGGAATTCCCAAAAAAAGATAAAAACACACACACACACACACATACACACACCCCCCTCCACAAGAAAGGAATTGTGTTCAGAGAACCACCCCACTGCCCTGAGAAAACCCCACCCGAGGAGAGAAAACCCACAAACAAAGGAAGAACAAAACACAACAAAACAAAAATTGCTGGGAAAGGTTATGAAGATGAGGCCCAAACCGCCAACTGGAAAAGGCTTGTGGCTGCCAGGTAGTTCTTCGCCGATGCTGAAGCAAGCTCAGAGGGGGAAGAAGGCTTGGTTGAGGCTTCCAAAAGAAACGGCTGGAGACAGCTTTCCCGGGCCAGGTCGGAGGCAGGAGAGAGAGCGACCCTTCCCCCGCTGAGCTTTTCAAAGCCTTGCTTATCCCCGCCCAGCACAGCCAGTTTGTCCAGTCAGCAAACAGTCTTGAGCTGTTCACTCCTCCCCTTTGCTTGCATCACTCATGTCATGGCAGCCCCCAGCTTAGCCATGCGGTCCCCCAAAGCCTCGTGGGTAGGCACAGGGGAAATGCTGGGGGGTGGTCCATCAGTCCATTACCATGACAACAAGGTGGCTCCCAGCTTTGGATGTCTGTCACAGCTCATAACAATTGCATAAGAATTCAAACAAAAGGGGAAAAGAAAACCAAACAGATTAAAACTATAACAGCATCCAACCTAGGATCCAATTCTAGGATTTTGTGGTCTGAGATTGAATTTTAGGTATGTCAATGTCTTAATGTAATTTTTGTTGATAAAATTGCATGCTTTCATGAGTTAACTCTAACGATAATATTCAATAAGAATGGTCATTGTATCTATCATACAAAAGAGGTCATGCTTTCTGGCAGAAATAAAGAAAAATATTTTTTCATAGATTTCTAAAGATAGCACTAATTGCCATAAGGCTTACATAGGAAAATTTTCCACCAGTTGCTACTGATAGACTAAGATAACAGCCTATAAATACAGTAAATGATCAAATAATAAAAATAGTTGCAACAGAGATTCTTAGGATAAAAGCATGGGTTTTTGTCTTTTCCTCTTTAAGATGTATAAATGACCAAAACCAGGGCTATATTTGTGATTGAAGCAGAACAGGCTGGAGTATTCTCAACTTCCAGAAATTACACAATTTAGATATCACATAAAAGTTTTGCTTCCAAGATTCACCCACGACTAAGCTTCTTGTTTATTTAGCAATACATTAATTTTTCTTTCAGATGAAAGAAAAATTATTAGGTATCTTGAAAGGACATGTTTTTGGTTTTGGTCACTGATCCTTCAAAATAGGTAATTACTCATGTGTCCAAAGTTGTCTATTTCTTCACTGTTGAAAAGGAACTAATGCATTGTCCTTTGGCTATTCTGAAGACCTGGATGGCAGTGTTGAAGGGTTTGAAAATGTGATAAATCTAACATCTTCCAAATATGAGGAGAATATACTTTTGCACATTGCAAAAAAGATTAATTTTGTGGGGTTTTTTTATGTAATGTATTTAAAAAGCACACAAAATGCATATTTGATCTGAAACAACACAGAAAAAACTAATAACAAAATACCTTATAAACAGAGACACAATTCAAATAATTTTGGAAACTGCAGCTGCTATGAAAGGCAGCAGCTTTCCTTGTAGGATCTGCATGTGGTAAAGGTGCCACAGAAATGTTCTGTAAGATTCACCTGTAGGAAGGGACATGAAGTCAAATATATATTTAATTACATTTCTTAAAATAACATTAATAGAAGTTCAGACTTCTGAATAACTTTTTGAACCCATTCTTTACTTTCTGGTTAAACTACACTACACTCAGACTCTAGAACCTGGAAATGGTCTTTAAGCTTCCAGCCTTTGTGCATGACCAGATGTGTTTTGACACAAGTCAAGGCAAAACCTCAGAATGCCCCAGCAGTTATATTCTGCCTTGCTTCTTGCAAAAGGCAGCTGGAAGCCATCTGGGAGCAAAGCAAAATGTGTCTTCTCCACAAATGAGTATAAATACAGGCAGCCTATCTGGGCCCTGGCTCTATCTGGGACTTGTGCTGACAGTGGAACAGATCATATTATTCAGGATGCCAGTGACCTGTTGATGCCCCCAAAATATTTAATTAACTCTTAATATACACCTATTCTATGACTACCTCAGCTTGCTTTTCTTGCTATGACCTGCCTCACTGCATGTTTTTGTTAAAATATACCCTGAAGGTACAGCATGCATCAGACTATTAACAGTAAAGAATTAATATAGATCTTATAATTGACTTCTACCCAAGCAGATTTTGTTTGAGGGACCATGTGTGAAAGTCCTTAATTGTACTAGCTTAAGCCAGATGCATTCTTACTTCACAGAAATGTGTACCTAGATATACTTGCTCAATAGGTATCTGGGTTTTTGTGGAATAGTCAAGTAATGGGGGATGGAATCCATTATTAGTAAGTATGCGGATGACACCAAGCCTGGAATGAGTGTCAATCTGTTAAAGAGTAGGAGGGCTCTGCAGAGAGATCTTGACAGGCTGGATAGATGGGCTGAGTCCAATAGCATGAGGTTTAATAAGTGCCAGGTCTTACACTTTGGCTGCAATTACCCCACGCAGAGTTATAGGCTGGGGACGATGTGGCTGGAGAATGGCCAGGCAGAGAGGGACTTGGGAGTGCTGGTTGATAGGAGACTGAATATGAGCCAGCAGAGTGCCCAGGTGGCCATGAAGGCAAATGGCATCCTGGCCTGTATCAGGAGCAGTATTGCCAGTAGGACTAAGGAAATTATTTTTCCCCTGTACTCAGCACTGGTTAGGCCGCAGCTTGAGTACTGTGTCCAGTTCTGGGCCCCTCAGTTGAAGAAAGATGTTGAGTTGCTGGAACGTGTCCAGAGAAGGGCAATGAGGATGGTGAAGGGGCTGGAGCAGAAGCCCTATGAGGAGCAGCTGAGGGAGCTGGGATTGTTCAGCCTGGAGAAGAGGAGGCTCAGGGGTGACCTTATTGCTGTCTATAACTACCTGAAAGGAGGTTGTAGGCAGGCGGGGGTCAGTCTCTTCTCTCAGGCTCCCAGTGACAGAACAACAGGACACAGTCTTAGGCTGCATCAGGGGAGGTTTAGGTTGGATATCAGGAGAAACGTTTTCACAGAGAGAGTGATTTCCCATTGGAATGGGCTTCCCAGGGAGGTGGTGGAGTCACCGTCCCTGGATGTGTTTAAGGATAGGTTAGATGATGAACTTAGTGACATAGTTGAGATGGTTTAGATGATGGATTGGTGTTGGATAGGTTGTCAAGTTAGGTAAAAGGTTGGACTTGATGATCTCTACGGTCTTTTCCAGCCTTGTTAATTCTGTGCATAATTCTGTGTGTGTAATAGTCCTTTGGAAAAGAGCAATTACGTGCTCAACATATTAAAGAAAATCAGGATAAATTAGTTAATACATTATGAGCAATTTGTATTTATAATAAAATACTAAATACTAATACTAAATATTTAAAATTCTAACACTCTTATTGAGATGAAAGTGGGACAGTCTGCTTAGAATCATGTGTCTTAAAGTTACCTTGAGCTGGTATTGTTTACTAGGTTAGGCAAGATTTCAGTTGATAAATATGGAATGGAAATTTTGCCATATGATGCATTTTCCCTAAATCATGATTGACTTTGAAAGGATTTACTTTGTTTCTTATGTAGTTTTTCTGTTACACGGTTTGTCTATAATGAGCTTTGACCAGCTTTGCAATAAGATGTGATTACTTTCTGTTGCTTTATTTAACTACTGAAATTGATGTGAAATGCAAGTCCACTCACATGCTTGAAGTTCAGACAGACCTATGGAGAGAAGCTCCGTGGAAGTCAAGAGATGGTGTCACTCGTCCTGCATCCTTTTGAGAAGGCAGGGAAAGAGCAGATCTTGACCATCAATACACAATAAGATGGTGTCAAGTATAGTAGCCTATGGAAATTAGAAGGTATTATTCAGAAAATTTGTTAAATAATTTCAAATTGACAAATATGGTAAAATTGCATGGGAGTTGAATTCTAGAGCTATGTGTAGGGCTGAGTTCGATATATTTTGAATTCAACAAGAATAAACAAAATTTTCCAATGCCTGACAACCTACTACAGATTTCACCTCACTGATTTTTTTCCAGAAATATTGTGAATTTGTTTTTTAAAGACTTGCTACATCTAAAACTTAATCATCTCCCATAAATAAGCAGCCCTCTAAAACTGATTGGAAGATAATAATGGATTTTAATTCCCCTGTTCTCTTCCTTGTTTAAGCCCTCTTGGTTTATGCTTGCTGTTAGCAAGAGCTTGTTGGCAAAGAACCTGTGGTTTTTTCCTCTCATCACAAAGAGAAGGAAAATTATACTTTAATATAGTTTTATGCAACCATGCAGCAGGATCTACAATAGGAAAGATTTTTTTTCCTAGTGACTAGCTGTCTGAAACCAGCAGTGCATGAATGTAGCCATTTGAAAAAGGGCTTTTCAAAGGGGGTGTAAGAGAGCAACCCACCTACCTGGTTATAAAATTCAGTTTTCCTCAAAGCTGTCCCAGGAAGGTGGGCTGCAGGGGGAGTGGGAGGGGGGCCTGTAGTGGTTTGACCACTGTTTAGCATTCAGGGGGGTGAGTTCAATAAAGGTGATGGAAAAAACTGAATAGAATGGTCAGAAGGAGAACAGTTTTATTACAAGGGAATTAAATTAGAGAGGTAGGGTGATGACTAATTGAAAGGGACAGGGGGAAAGGGTAGGAAAGGGTGTCTCCTTCTTTTCCCTCTCTCTTTGGAAGCACTTCTGGCCCTTTAGTCTCTGAAAAACACAAACACAGGTGAAAACCAGCCCCTCCCTCCCTTGTCCGAAGGGATACTTTCTAGCAATCTGGAAATGGCTCCGGAGTTGAGAGGAATGGGTGGAATCCCGCCGGGAGCCTGCAGGCGCTGGACACCGGAGCTATGATGCTTCTCCCAGCAGCAGCGGCCAAAAAGAGAGAGACCGGGGCTTGCAGGCGCTGGACACCGGGGCTCCGGTCCTTCCCCAGCAGCGACGGTCGAAAAAGAGAGCGGGTGGGGCCGTGCTTCAACTTTTAAGCTTTCTCCGTCGTTGCCTGAATGTCGTCACCTTCTTCCTGGTCCAGCTGGCTTCCCATTTGTCCAGTCAGTCGGGTCCCACGTCAGTTTCCGGTGTTTTCTCGTTGAAGGAACTCACGAGTTCAGTCGTTAGGCACCATCTTTGTTCTTATGGCTGCAGCACCTCAAAAATGCCATAGCACCAACATGATACCAAGGCTAGCTCTCTATCACTCTCTGTCAGCAGCCATGGTGCTAGAATTCCCGGCCACAGCCAGCACGGGGCTGCGGGCTGCCACCCGCTCTCCCCAGGGTGGGGGTGAAGCACCAGGGCTTCCCGCGGCTGTGCCCCCAAGCCTCCACTCTCCCCGAGAAGCCGTGCCCGTGCGGGAAGGGACGGTCCCGTGCTGCACACTTCGCACAGAAGGGAGACAATGGGCAGGAACAGAAGCTGTCTGGGTTACACTGCACAAGATAGCCCCGGGGCCATGCACCGTGACGGCCGGCGATAAGCCACCACCCAGCCTCGGCCGGAGGTGGTGGGGGAGCGGCCCCGGGAAAGCTATTGCCGCGCTCCAGGGTGAAGGTGAGGAGCCGCTGCCCCCCAGCCCGGGGTGGTGGGGGAGCAGCAGGGACGGGGGCTAGAAACTGCTGCCCTGCTGCCAGGAGGATGCAGAGCCGCCACCCGGCCCTGGCCTGTCCCTGCTCCGTCCTGGCCGAGGGGACACCTGCCCTGCCCAGGATAGGGCTGCCTTCATCTCAGCTTTTCCCCCTCCCCCCACTTCAGGGAAACAGGAAAAAATTTGAGGAAAAATTGAATTTTAAACTCAGGTAAGTGGGGTTCTCTCTTACACCCCCTTTCAAAAGCCCTTTTTCCAAAACGGCTACAGGGCCCTTGCTTCAGCTGCTCTCCCGGGGTTTGGGAAGGGAAGCTGGGATCGGGGCCAGGGCCGGGCAGCAACGGCTTCTCATTTCAGTGGAGCCATCTTGAGATGGAGCAGGGACGGGACTGGGGCCGGGGCCAGGTGGCAGCTCATCGCCCCAGAAGCACGGGGGCCGATCACCAGCAGCTAGCACGCATGGTCCCAGGGCTGTCTTGTGCCGCGTGTGGTCTCTCAGTCCCAGAGTCAGGATGGCCTCTGTTCCCGCTTGCTGTTCCCTCCTCCCTGTGAAGTGCACAGCCTGGGACTGTCCCTCCCCGCACGGGCACAGTGGCCTCCCAGGGCAAGCAGCGGCCTGGGGACACGGCCGTGGGGAAGCCCCAGCATGCTCACGGGCGGTGGCTCCTCGCCCCCCAGAGCGCAAGCAGCGGCATGCAGCCCCGGGCTGGCCCTGTCCAGGAATTTGAGCACAAATACTGCTTCTGGACGGCGACGAGGGCTGGCCTTGGCACCATGTTGGCGCTGGGGCATCTCTAAGGTGCTGCAGCCATGAAAACAAAGATGGTGCCTAATGACTGAGACTCGTGGTTCTTTGTTGGGAAAACACCGGAAACCGAGGCGGAGCCTGGCCGGTTGGATGAATGGGAAGCCAGCTTGGCCAGGAAGAGGGCGATGAGATCCATGTGACAACAAGAAGGCTTAAAAGTCGAGGCACGGCCCCGCCCTCGCCCTTCTTCGGCTGCTGCTGCGAGGAGAAAGACCATAGCTCCAGTCTCCAGCACCCACAGGCCACCCACGGCAGGATTCCACCCATTTCTCTCACCACAAGAGCCATTTCCAGCTCGGCTGGCAAGTAACCCTCGGGGAGGTGGTGGGAGGGAGTAGTTTTTACTTCTTCTTCGTGTTTTTCAGAGAGACTGAAGGGCCAGAAGTGCTTCCAAAGAGAGAGAGAAGGGAAAAACAGATTTCCTACCCTTCCCCCCTGCTTTTTTTCTCAGCTAGTCATTTAGCTGAGAAGAGCAGTTCCTTTTTTTTTTTGTTTTTTTCCTTGCATGCCGGGTGTCCCTTGGTGTAATTCTGGGGTCTCCTGTGGGTTATCCCTACTTCCCTAATTTAAACCCCTTGTAATAAATTGTTCACCTGCTGCAAACTCTATTCATTTTTCCATCACCTTTATTGAACCTGCCCCCCTGAAGGCTAAAAGGTGGATTAAACCACCACAATGAATGCATCCATTCACCCAGATAATCATTTCCCAGATTTGATTTAAGCCACTTCATTGAAGTTATTATGTTCACATAAAAGAGCAACAATATATGAGTCAATCAGGCCTTAGGCCTTGATTTTCATCCAAGTGATAAAAGCAAATGAAGAAATTCAGAGAACAAAACAATGGGTAAAGAACTGGAACTGAATCACTTCTAGAGGGAGATTTAGGACTTAATCCTACAAAAAACGCCCTGCTCTGGCCCTGGCCCAAAATCAGTACTCAAGTCTTAACTCTATCAGCAGTTTTACTGAAGCCAAATGTCTGTCCAAGTGCTTTGTAGACTGGGGCCAGAATATCAGTGATTTGCAGGACTAAGCAATGTGATTATTTTTTAATAAAAAAAGCGTACAAGAATTGAGAAATCAGGAGTTCCTGATACCTCAGATGCCTGAGTTAGAAATATAGTCTTTGTTCACCTCTGATACAGTCTTAGTAGAAAGCTTAACATCTGAATTTCCACCCAAATTGCTAATTTTCTCCACTGACAATAGAAGAATCCTACTGTATCTAGGTTCTTACATTCAATACCTAAATTTGGATGGGATTAGTTATTCCCCTTGCAACTGCTAGCACCTTCTGCGGCTTACTTTTGTTTCTTGAAAGCTTTGAAATCTTTGATAGATATAGAACCGTAGTTTGGTTTTCTCACCCATTTTGGAACTGGATGCAGACCTTACCAGGGTACATTGGTAAACCACTGTCAAGAAATAGTATCTTTAAGACTGTTTAAAATAGATTCAAAGTAACCAAAATGTAGAAGATGCAGTGTATCCTGCACAACATGTGCAGGTTAATTGAGCAGGGTAAACAAATGCTCTTTGCCACACATGTTATATTAGGTCCATGGAAATTTTAAAAGGGTCTAAGAGATTATTTTAAAATAGAGATTATTTTAAAATAATCTTTTGCTTCTTGCAGTAGTTAATCACAAGCTATGAGTGTTGGTTTCTCTCCAGAGCTTCTACTGAAGAAGGTGGAAATTTCTTTGTCTCATCTAGCTAAGAGAACTGGGATTCTGAGATGTATAAAATCTTTGTGGCTTCCACTGCAGGTGCTACAGCTGAGCAGAAATTCCTTTCCACCTACTGGCTCTATAGTCCTCATTACAATACTTTGCCAAAATTCACACTGTTACCACCTTCCCTTGCTGCTATCTTCAGAGTCACAACTAGAGACTTTCAGAGGAAGAAACATTTCTTTCCACTTTCTCTCATGTGCCTTTTGCAATCAGGTCCCAGCTGTGGACATGGCTGAGATGCTTATACCTGCCTTCCCAGCCCTTTGAGCCGCATCCAGGCATACAAGCTGCCACTTAATTGCCCATACCTTCCATACCAGAGTATCAAGCCACAGGACGGGCTACTGCCTTGCACTTCCCAATTACTCTCTTAATTTTTTGTGTGATTTAAAGGGAGAAGGAGTACCCCAGATAAGATGACCTTAGTGTTGCCTGTGTCTTAATCTATGGAGCCAAAAGGCTCTGGACTCCCTTCATGAGGATAAGCAGGTATGGTGTGATAAGGTGTGCACACAGGCATGTTGCTGTTTTTGTAATTTAATTTCTGTACCTTTGATTGGCATGATGATATATAAGGCTAAACCCACATGCTGCTCATGCTAAATTATGGGTTGATAATGAGGTCTAGGGTGACTTAGTACCTGCCAGCTGCCCATTTCTGGAGAAAAAAAGAAAAGGAAAAGAAATTATGAATGGTCTTTCTTCCTTCTAGCAGTACTTAAAGTATCAAGGCTTCTGGAATAAATCCTTGGCCCAAAGGAATCTTAAACATATTGAGCCTGGAGTGCTTATTTACACCTCCTTTGAGCCTGTCAAGATTGGCCAAGTATAGGCCACAATATGCATCTAGCAGAAAATACAATGAAATCTGATTTTTCCAAAAACTTTATCAGCCCAGAAAAGACATTTAGAAAACCTGCAAATGAGGGAAAATTAAGTACAAGTATCAGCAAATTGGAAGTGGATTCAACACTGAAATATATCTTATGGTGAGTGCCCAGTGTAGGATGAAAATAAACAATGGAAATGGCTATGAAATGGAAAATACGAGCAAGACAACTGTGTTACATCCTCAGGCCTCTGTGAAAAATGCAACCTTTAAAAATTGATCCAACATTGCCACCTGTGGGTCACTTTGGTGAGGAGCTTGAGGAGCCATGGCATCCCTGCCCAGTGAGGGGGCCGCGGGCACAAACCTGAAGGTGGGATGGGAGTATGTCCTGTACAGCCTGAGGGGCACAAGAATTTGGGCAGGGCATCAGCGAGCACAGATGTGTGATTAGAGTCAACAAATAGTGCTGGGTTTTGACACTGATAATTAAAATACTTCTCCTGTTGTAAAATTGATTTAAGAGAGAGAAATCATTAATTATAGAAAAATGGAATCACTGAGGCTGGAAAAGACCTTTAAGATCCTTGAGTCCAACCATTACCCAGCACTGTCAAGCCCATCACTAAGCCATATCCTCAAGTGCCACATCTAAATGTTTTTTAAATCCCTCCAGGGATGCTGACTCCACTACTTCCCTGGACAGCCTATTCCAGCCCTTGACAACCCTTTCCATGAAGGAATTTTTCCTAATATCAATTCTAAATGTCCCCTAGCACAATTTGAGGCACTTTCCTCTTGTTCTTTGGACAACAGACTTCGTAATCAAGGGAAAAAAACTGAACACACCTGGCTACAACCAGCTTTCAGGTCGTTATGGAGAGCAGTAAGACCTCCCCTGAACTTCCTTTTCTCTTAATTTCCCTCCTTAGGCCAGACAACAGTATTAGTGATCCAGCTAAATTTCTCTGAATATTTGAATCTGAATATTTGGAGTCACACACCACTCTCTTTTGCAATGAATGTTTCTCAGTAGCTCCGTTGACTTCCCTTGATAATACTTGCAGAGAATTTTGGCTCCAGGTGAGTTACACCATAAGGTCTCCATTTGTGTACAGTCACTGACCATTGCTAAAAACTACATTCAAAGAGAACCTATATTTCAGCAAGGGATGAATTTAGCTGATATATATGTTTGCTCAATGGTATTGTATTTAAATGCAGATTTTAAATAAATATTTCTGTTTCTTCATAGTTTCTTTCCCCAATCATACATTCTGATTGTAATGCATACATTAGTTCTATACCTTCATTCTTATGAATTAAAGAATGAACAGCGAAATAAAATTGTTATACACCAAAAGAAATTGCTTCACCGTTATACTCTCTCTCTATAAGAATAGATATATATGTATAAGACTTATTTTGCATGTGCTCATGGCCCTAAAGAAGCCAAAGTAAGAGGATGATGATGCATCTAAACACTCCAAATTCAAGAAACTGCCATCATTGAATTAGCTTGTGTTCTGTTTATGCAGATGCTGGGTTCACTTGAGAAAGACACTAGAATATGCAATACATAGTGTCCTGCTGCTTTTCAGAAGGCTAAATTCCCTCCATGGGGTGCTCAGAGAAATTAAAAAATATGTATAATGTGTTGATTACAGTGAATCTGTGCCTTCTATGAAGACAGGCTGAGTGAGTTGGGGTTGTTCAGCCTGGAGAAGTTTCCAGGGAGACCTTCTAGCACCTTCCAGTACCTAAAGGGCCTACAGGAAACCTGAAGAGGGACTTTTTATAAGGGCATGTAGCAACAGGGCAAGAGGGAATTGCTTTAAACTGTGAGAGGGTAGTGTTAGACTAGACATAAGAAAGAATTTTTTCACTATGTGGGTGGTGAGACACTGGAACAAGTTGCCCAGAGAAGCCATACACTTCCTATCCCTGGATGGGACTCTGAGCAACCTGGTCTAGTGGAAGGTGTTCCTGCCTGTGGCAAGAGGATTTGGAACTGGATAATTTTTAAGGTCCCTTACAACTCAAACCATTCTATGATTCTATGACTTCTTTCAACTGGAGGTCAGGAATCTGGCATAAAAATCCATGTTACTCGGCAAGTGTTTTGTAGACCAGGTTTTTCTTCTGGAATGAGCAAATTCAGCAGATGGAAAGCTTGCAGAGTGTGTTGCCTGTACGTAGGATGACAAGTGGTCATCTACAGCTGGAGAGCTGCTGGTGGGAGAAAAATCGAGATGGAAAGGTGACCAATGCCATCCCTGTCAGTGAGCACTATAAAAACAACCCCCAAAAGTTCTTGCAGTACTACATACACATGGCTCTTCTGGGAAACAATGGAGTAGATATTTGTCCTGTTCTGCCCTATGATTGATAGCATACCTACTTTAAAGTCTGAGAAGGGGTGGAAAAGCTGAAAAACTCATCCTTATTCTGCTATGTTGGTAGCAAAAACAGCACCTCTCTTATTCTTCTGATTTAGCTCTCACTCTTTTAGAGGTTCTGCACAACTTCTGAGTCCACTATTTTTCTTAGATGAAAGTTTTGTAATAATATATGGCATATAATTTATATATTTGACAAATGTTAATTAGGTGGACTAATTTTTTGTGATTATTTCAGATGCAGCTGGGAATGGGAAAGGATGGTCTCCTGCGCAAAAAGGGAAGGACTATATTTTCAACACTGTATTTTAATCCAAAGGTACTACTGGATTTCTCCACCTTGAGAATTTTGAAGGTGTTTTTTTTTCAACACGTTCATCATAGAACATAGAGGTTGTAGGTTATGCTATATGAAATTACTACTGCTTAAACTATCCATTGCAATGTGTTGTGAAAAGTGTGTACTCCAAGTAATTGTTCTGGAATATAAGTGTGCGGAACAGAATGAGAAAGAACTGAAAAACCTCCTTCTAAAATAACTGAGAACCTCAGAATTATATGATGTTCCTTTTTCTATTTTCTCTGGCTAGTTTCACAGTCATGATATTTGTATCAGGATTTTCTCTGGAACATGGAATATTTCTTGCCTTATGTAATGGGTTTGAAATCGTGTTTTTCTGGGGGGAGGAGGGGTGTTTGGGTTGGTTGTTTGTTCAAATAGTAAAACCATGGGGTTTTTTTAAGAAGCATGAAAACAGCCAAAGCCTTGAGCCATTCCCTGTCTCCACATACTGTGGCCAGACTTCGGTCTCAGCATCTATGGAGCTGATCCCACCCATTCTCTGCAGTCATGCAGGAGTCAGGGGATGAAGCGAGGTGGCGTGGAGCCCTCATGCCGCTGTCTCGGTGGGGCCTCATCCACCAGGTGCATCCTGCCACTGTTTCTTGGTCTGTTGTGGTGGAGCCCTGTCCACCGATGATGCGTGGAGCCAAGCTCATTCTCGGCAGTGTGGAGCGAAGCTAAACAGCCAATCCACAGCGGTGCAAGCCCCTCGTCCTTGTGTAGGGACAGGGTGCCCAATTCCAGCTCGTCCCTGCACGGTGTGGCTTAGATTGCAGGTGGGGAGCGACACAGGAGCGGAGCCAGCTCGTTCCCCGCTGTGCAGTGGAGCAGGGCAAGGTGGCTGAGGAGCAGTGGAGCACCAGGCTCCGTGCACACACTGCGCCACCGCTGCCCAGTTTTCCGGCAGCACAGAACGGCAGCAGAGCTTGGCAGTTGTGCTCGCAATGCCAGTGTCTGCCCTGCATTGCCACCATGGCAGCTCAGAGCACATGGGGGGGGGAGGGGGGGCTGATGGCAGCAGCTCCTGTGGAGCTCCCATTCTATGGAGCAGGGGTGCTGTGGGCTGCTGGCATCTGGGGCTCGTGGCGCCTGCCCCCCCTGTGTAGGCAGGGAGCCTCTGCTGCTGCCACCTTGGCTCCCTGCCAGGGTCCTAGGTCCCTGCAGGCAGTGGGGACCCCATGGACAGTGCTTCCAGCGCCTCTGGGTGCCCCGTGGGTGGCAGTAACGGTGGCCCCGGGCCCCAGAGCCTCTCCACAGGGATTTTTGGCAGCAGCCACCATGTTGGCCACACAGTGAAAACCTCAAAGAGAGGTGGTGCCCAACGCAGCCATCCAATGGGACGACAGCCTGGCCAGGAAGAGGACCCCGGGTTCACATGTGATTGGCAGCCCATAAAAGCCATGGAACATGGAAGTTCTGCCTCTTTCAGCTGCCATGCAGTGTCATCGAAGTGGCATCGGAACCCAGACTGTGACGGCAGAACACAACCCAGCTGCAACAGTAGTGGTATCTGTCCCCTCAGGTGTCCCTGGGGGAGGTGCTTTTCAATGTTTTGTCTTCCAGGGTCTCTTAGAGTGGGATAATACCATCTCCGAGGTGGTTCTTCCTTTCTTCCCTTGCTCCTCAGCCCACCAGCCTGCTTGGAGGAGCAGTTTGTCATTTTGGTTTTGTTAGTTATTGCGTATTATTGTCAGGTCTATTGCATGTGTTTGGTTAGTGCCTAAGGGGGTCTGTAGTTTCATAGTGCCTCTAGGAAAATAAATGGGTTTGCTGTTGGTGTTCTCTATTATGTCGCTCATCCTGACTGTGTCCTCTAGTGTTCAAACTACCACACCTAATTTCAGAGCAAAGACATCAGATTGATGTAGACTGTATCATTTGCAAATGTACACTGATAAATTCTGATCAGATTGTAGGGGTTTCTAAAAACTAGGCTTCCAATATTTCTTAATACTCTGCATTTCTTTCTCTCTTCTTCTTTAGGAGGCCATGGTTGTGCTCTTAGCCTAATTTCACCACCATAGGCTAAGGAGAAGCAAACGAGGCTGTGCTGTTGCTTCAGCTTCTGCTTTAGAATTTTGCTTTTGCTGTGTCCTGTGATTTATGATACGTAAATCTCTGTAGGCCATAAATCCCCAGTCTTCTCAGAATGAATGCAGATCATAAAAGGGAAAGGAAAGGTAGGATGCATTTTAATGTTTTTAAGCTTTGCTGAGGACATCTGGCCTGCAATGATTTGCTTAGAAGAGGATTAATTGTAACGCAAACTCAGGAAGAATGGGGATCCTTTAAAGACAAGTGTCAAGTATACAGGAAAATTATTGTTGATAAGAGCCAGTGGAATCAAAACAGAATTATAAAACCTTTCCAGGATCTCCTTGATATTTCAAAATTCTTCAGAGAAATCCATTATGTTTGGAGAATTTCCTCATCAGGAATTCTTTGTGTAAGAGAGTTTTTTCAGCAATGTCTTCCATTTTAATAAAGAACTTCTTTGAAGTCCAAAGTTACAGCAAATTAAGTGAGGTCTACACTCTTTGCCTTACGCACAGAAGTACTTTGCATAAAAGCAATTTTGTCAACAAATAGCCTGGTCTGTGTTAAGTGAGTGTTTGTGCCACGTAATGGAAGTTTCACGTTCTGAAATTTTTGTTGCAAATGGACATCAATATGGACCCATAAATTTATTCCTGTGGATAAACATCTGCAGCCCTACAGCCTTACTACCTGAGGGAGGACTCATTAACCGCAGGCATCTATCTGGTGAGCTGGAGGCTAGTATAGAGCCCTCCAATGTAGCAGAGCTCCCAGTCAATGTGAATTTCCAATGTGGCTCTGAATGCAGCCCAGCCATTTTTGGGAATTCTGGTGCTCAGGCTAATATACCTGCCCCAGAAGAGTCTTTGGTATGGATGATGACCAGGCTGCAGGCAGCCTTGATCTTGAAAAACTACAGCTCTCCCCTAGAGCCCAAGGGAAAAAGCAAATGCAGGAGAGAAAGGCCTGCTGAAAGAGAAACCACTGCACACCAAGGGTTAAAGCGCATGAACATAATTCTGTCCAATGAGCTAGCTACACTTATGTTTAAGTAGACCAATGAGTGGGACGCTGTATTCAAATTGTCCAATTAAGCACAGTGGTGCGCATGTTTGAAAGGGGTATAAAAGGAATGGGAATAAATAAACGCGATTCAGATTTGCACACACAGAGGCATGTTCATGTCTTGCTCCTGACCGCCACAACCAAGCAAGCTAAACTATCACAAACTACCACAGATGGTGTCCTGAGCAAGGATTATTTTTTGACCGTGGTGTTGAGCGGGGTGGTGGGCCCGATGCAGCAAATTTGGTGGATTAGAGAGCTAAGTCTGAACAAACAGACACCGATTTACAGGTAAGCCACCGGGAATGGAATGGGTGCTCAAATTTTGGCCGAGGAGCAATCAATCCTGACAATTTTAATGTGTTATTTGGAAAGAAGAGGAACTGAATTTGAGGAACACGATCTAAGAACTTTACTAACTTGCAAAAAGAATAATATTGCCATGGATGTGCAAACAGCTTTTGAGATAGATACATGGAAAAAAGCTGGGAAAGCTTTTTTGAGGCTTCTACCAGGGGAGATGCCATGGCAGCATCATCTTTAACCATCCAGCTCTCAGTGATAGAGACTCTGAGGCAGCTAAACGTGGATGGACAGGTGAGAGCTGAAGCTGAGAGAGCCAGCATGTAGGCGGCTCCCACGAGAAAATATGGAGACTTTGAACTGTGAGAGGGCAGGGGGGATGAGAAGAGGCTCTAGAGATGAAATGAGCTTACAAGAATTGGCAGCAAAGGACCCCTCTCCCCCCGGATGACTCACCTCCCTCTGGCACACTGGTGAGAGTCACTCTTAAGGCATGGCACATCCGTCTGTCACCTCTAATTGACTTTAAAAGCAAAAAAATATCCTGAAATGCTGGTTTCAAAAGAGAAACTGTGTCCCAGAGCTCTGAATCCAAGTATGAAAGTGAAACTGAACTTAGCTCTTGCTCCTTGACACCTTCCCCCCTCACCTCTCCCCTCACCTCGTGGCCAAGGACTAAACAAAGGGAGCTGATTGAGTCATCTGGCGAAGGAATTCACGCCTGGAAAAGTGGAGGGTGGGGGGAGAGGGGAAGGAGGCTTTGCAGAGGAGCCACTTGCATTCCAGTGCGGGGTGGGGAGGGCAAACTTGGCCCCTGATCCCATAAAATTCTGCAAATGGATTAGGGAACAAGCAGCAAAGGAGGGAGATATAGAGGCGGCTCAAGCTCTAGGGGGAAAAATTGGTGTGTTTCCTGTGGTCAAAGATAGGTCCCAGACAAATATGAGCCCTTTAACTGGTCTGTCTTAAAGGAGCTGCAGTCTACCTGTATACAGCATGGGCTGGGCTCCCCACATGCTCAGTCATTGTTGCGTGCCCTTGGTTTGAAGGAGTTAACCCCTGATGATGTGAGACAAATTGTTCAGACCTGTTGTGCGCCAATACAATTGCTGATGTTTGAAGTGGACTGGAGAAGGCTGGTTACCAATGCAGCATTAGCCAATCTGGATCTGACACAAGATGACCCGAGTTTTGCTGCAGAGCCACCACAGTTGCTGGGTGACCCTCCAATAAATATCCCATAGATGCAAGCACAGCTACATTCCCTGTGTGTTGGCACAGAGCAGGGATTTAGGAATGCAAGCTTTGGTAAATGTTGCTGATGCAAGCAGTCCACAGCAGTCATGGACCACCATCAAACAAGGGTCCACTGAATCATATGCATCTTTTTTGGACAAATTGCAGGATGCATGGAGAGACAAAGTTTCTAACAAACCTGCCAAAGAGTTTTTGTTATTACAACTGGTGAAAGACAATGCCTATGAGGATTACAGAAAGGTTATCAGCACCTTGCCTAGGAAAAATCCCAGCTTGGCAGAAATGATTGATGCAGTTAGCTGGATGGGAACTACTGTTCATCAAATGGAAGCTTTGGCAAAAACAGCTGCTGTCCATGCTAATAAATGCTGTTATTCTTGTGGGCAAGGAGGACATTTTAAAAGGGGTTGTCTAAACTGTGCCAAAGGCAAGGAGGAAAGGCCCAATTCAACAGGCTGTGTGCTAGATGTGGGAAGCCTGGTCACTATACCAAGCAGTGTAAATCTAAATATCATGCTAATGTCCATGCCAATGGACAACCAATTAAATGTAATCAGCAGGGAAACAGGAAGTGGAGTGCAATGGGGAGTCGTGTTCAGACACAAATGCATCCCCAAAGTCCATTCCAGGCATTTGCAGCTCACTCACAGGAAAGACAAGAGGAAGTGCCGGAGTGGATGTTACAGCAGCAGTAGATACCACCATAACAACAGACAAGGTACACAAGATTCCTCTAGATGCACATGGACCATTAGGAGGAGGACTTAGTACTCTCCTGATTGGGAGATCCAGCACTCCTTTACAAGGAATCTTGGTACACCTGGGTGAAATAGACGTGGACTATGCAGGGCAGATCTGCGCTATGGTATCTACACCTACACCACTTCCAAAGGGAAGCTGTACTGCTCAACTTGTCCCTTTCTTTTCACAGGTACCAGTGACAGACACAACCATAAGGGGAAACAAGGGATTTGGGTCAATGGGACAGCCACTGATCTACTGGCCTCAATCAATCTCAGATCATAGACCAAATATGACCTGTACCCTAAGTATGTGTGGTGGTTTAGCACCACTGTTTTCACTAAGGGGCAAGCTCAACAGTGACGAGAAGACTGAACAGAATTTAAACAACAAGGAAACAGTTTATTCATCTGGAGCTCGACCAAAGAAAAGACAACAGTTTAAGGGAACTCCAGACTTAACACAGAGTTACTCCCGACAAAGAAACACGCAAAAAGAAAAAGGGAATAAGGGAACTGCTTTTCCAAGGCCAGGCAGGCTGGCCAAAGAGAAGCAGTGGGAAGGGAAAGCCGCTCCTCTTCTCTCTCTCTGGTGGTAGTAACTCCCAGCCCTTGAAGTCTCTGCAAAACACAACACAGTGAGAAGTCCCTTCCCAACACATGGATGCCATTTGGGGAAGCTTCCCACCTGCAGTTCTACTGGCTTGGCTCCGATGCCAATGGAGGTGGGTGGAGTCAAGCCACAGGACCTGGAAGTCAGAGGAGAGGGGCCGTGCTGCTGTTCTCCAGCTTGCAGGAAGCCAAAGAGAGTGAACTTCCGTTTCTTCAGGCTTTTAAGCTCTCCAAGCCCCGCACAAATCTCACCATCTTCTTCCTGGCTTTGCCTCTTCGGATTGGCCAGCGGTCTGGGCTCCACCCCCTCTTCCGAGATCTTTGGCTCCAGCAAAATGGCAGATCCCACCAAAATCGCGAGCCTGCCGGTTCCCGGCACCATGTTTTTACTAGCCGCAGGCTGACTGTCACCTCTCCAGGGCACCTGCTGTCCGTGGGAACCCTCAAAAGGGCGTCTCTGAGGCCACAGGGGCCGCAGGAACCACTCGAGCAGCCACCGTGTCCACACTGTCGTGCAGGGGCTGTTCCCAGGGCTGTTTGGGACCGTGGGACCCCTTGCCGGGCTTCCTCGTGGTGGCATGGGGGGCTGGCGTGGCCACCGGGGCGCTTCTGATGTTACTGCCCCGCGGCCACAGCACCGGGGCACTGCCAGCAAAGAACAACCAGCGGGTGTCCGCGCCCACCGCTGCCAGAGCCCACCGCAGACACCCAGGGAATGGGCGGCCACCACCTGAGGGAGAGGCAGGGAATGGTGCAGCAACTTTCTCTCCCTGGCGCTGGGACCGCGCCTGGGGCAGCAGCTGGCCGGCGCCAGGCTCTGCTCCATGCCAGTGAGGGACTCAATCTTGTAGCAGCACGGCTGCACCCGAGAATCGCCACCAGGAAGGCATGCATGCAACAACAGCAGCAGCCAGCCAGCGCTGGGCTCCGTCCGTGCCAGCAAGGGACTCGATCCCACAGCAGTGCCGTGTCTGCTGGCACCCGCCACTGGGGTCGCGACCAGCGCTTGCAGCCAGCCACCTCTGGCCGGCGTCTCCCCCCCCGCAGCCGCCGCAAAGACCTGGGGAAAGCCGTCGGACCCCACGCAGCGCCGCAACCGCCAGCAATTGCCGCATGTCCATGTTTCAGTGAGTTCCTGCCAAGAAAACTGTGGGGGGGAACAGCTGGGGCAACCCCCCTCGCCTCCCCTCTGGCCAGCTCCAAAGGGCAAGGTGGGGAGAAAACAGCTGGGCAACCCCCGCCACCTTCCCCAAGTGAGAAAGAGAGCAGGCACCCCCTCCCTTCTAGCCAGCCCGAAGGGCAAGGTGGAGGGCGGGGGGGGAGAGTGAGGGAAGGTTATTAAGGGAAAAAAAACAGGATTTATAACAGAACGGGGAGCCCAACGAACCGATGAAAATGAAATATCCCTTTCCTCCCCCTCCCACTAAGAACCCCAACACCCTCCCCTCCAGAGGACCCAGCATGCCCCCACTCCCTCTCCCTAACCCCCACAGTATGGAAGGGGCCAAACCCTCCCCGATACAGGTAAAAGGCATGATTGACACAGGAGCAGATGTTACCATCATATCTGCAAATATTTGGCCTAAAGTCTGCCCTGCCAGTTCTGCTGGGTCTGCCCTGGCAGGTGTGGGTAGAGCCACCCAGAGCAAAATAAGTCAAAAACCAGTTCAGGTTAGGAGCCCCGAAGATCAGGTAGACAATGTCCATCCCTATATTGCCACAGTGCCACTGAATTTGTGGGGAAGAGATGCGTTAAGCATGTGAGTGATGTCCATTGGGATTGATACGAGTTTTTTATAGAGGCCACTGTGATGGAGGACAAGCAATGTCCTGCCATTGCCTTTTGATGGCTGATGGAACATATGGTGTGAGTCGAACAGTGGTCTCTGACAACTGAAAAATTGGAAGCCCTCAACGTGCTGGTTGCTGAACAACTCAAGCAAGACCACCTAGAGCCATCCACCGGCTCCATGTTTGTAGTCAAAAAGAAGTCAGGTAAGTGGCAACTCCTACCTGACTTAAGGAGGGTTAATGCAGCAATGGAGTGCCCTCCAATCAGGGATGCCTACGCCCACCATGATCCTCAGAACATGGGACATCCTGTTAAGTGATTTAGAAGATTGCTTTTTCACCATTCCTCCGCACCCTGACAATGCCACAAAATTTGCATTCTCAGTGCCCTCAGTAAATAATCAGGAGACTTTGAAAAGGTATCAGTGGACTGTCTTGCCTCAGGGCATGAAAAATTCTCCAACCCTCTGTCAAATGTACATAGCCCAAGCCCTTTCCAGAGTGCAGGAAAAATTTCCCCAGATTTATTGTTATCATTACATGGATGACATCCTAGTTGCCTCTCCCACTAAGGAAGGCCTACGTCAAGTACAGCCGACCTTGACCGAAGCCTTAGAAATGTATGGGCTACAGATTGCTTCTGAGAAAATTCAGACACAAGCTCCCTGGAAATATCTACGAGTAAAAATCCTAGATCAAACCATCCAGCCCCATGTGATCCAAGTCAGCAGAAATTTCAAAACTCTGAATGATATACAAAAACTGCTGTAGTGGTTAAACCTGGACTGGATGCCAGGGGCCCACCACAGCCACTCTCTCACTCCCCCTTGCTCAGCAATAGAAGAGAGAGATTATAACGAGAAGTTTTGTTAGTTGAGATAAGGACTATAACAGATTCTAATCACTGTCACAGGCAAAACGAGACTCCATGTGGGAATAATAGTTACATTTATTACTAACAAGATCAGAGCTTAAAAGTGAGAGACAATAAGAGACACCTTTTCTCCCCACCCCCTCCTTCTTACATCCAACCTCCTCTCCTGCAGCAGTCCAGGGATAAGGCGAGGTGGAGGAGAGGGTTGTTTTGGTCAGCTGCTGTTTTCAGCTGCTGCTTGGGGAGAAGAGTCCTACCAATTGCATTCCATGGGGTCCCATCCCACGGGAGACAGCTCTTCACAAACTGCTGCAGTGTGGGTCTCTCTCACAGGATACAGTTCCTCTCACAAACTGCTCCAGTGAGAGTCCATCCCATGGGCAGCAGCCCGTCAGACACTGCTGCCATATGGGTCACATTCCACAGAGTGCAGTCCTTCAGGCACAGGCTGCTCCAGCGTGGGCCCCACAGGCCACAAGTCCTAACAGGAAATCCTGCTCCAGTGTGAGCTCCTCTCCCCCACGGGCAATAGCCCCCTGCTAGGACCCTGCTCCAACATGGGCCTCCCATGGGCTACAGCCTTCCCCTGACATCCACCTGCTCCGGCATGGCTCCTCCACGGGCCACAGGCGCATCTCTGCACTCCTGTGGTCCTCCATGTGCTGCAGGGGGACAGCTGCTTCACCATGGTCTTCCCCATGGGCTGCAGCTGGATCTCAGCTCCGGTGCCTGGAGCACCTTCTCCCCCTCTTTCTCCACTGACCTTGGTGTCTGCATTGTTGTTCACAGGCTCTCACCCTGCTTTTCTCCAGCAGCCATCTTCATCAAACTTAATCTTTTTTTTTTCTTTCCTTCTTAAATACGTTATCACAGAGGCATTCCTTCAACTGCTGATTGGCCTGCCCTTGGTCAGCAGCAGGCCCAGCCTGGAGCTGGCGGACATCAGCTCTGCTAGACATGGGGGAAACTTCCAGTAGCTTCTTAAAGAAGCCTCCTCCTCAGCCCCCCACTGCTACCAAAACCAGGCCACAGAGAAACCAACACAACAGCTAGGGAGCATAAATTGGGCTGACAACAAAACAGCTAGCCCCATTGTTTGAGTTGTTAAAAGGAGATCTTGACTTACTGTTCCCTAGACTACTGACCCCTGAGGCAGACAAGGCACTGACCTTAGTAGAGGAAGCAGTAAACACATGACAGATGCATCAAGTAGAGGGGAGTACACCAATTTCTTTGAATGTTGCCATTCATGATAATCACCCTCTTGATATAATTGTACAGTAGAATACTCAGTGGGAAGACCTTCTGCATCTTCTAGAATGGGTCTTCCTCTCATATCAACCAAATAAAACTGTGTGTACTCCTATTGAACTTGTAGCTTGCCTTATAATGAAAAGCAGGATAAGAATACAGCAGCTAACTAGGAAAGAGCCTGAAGAAATTGTGGTTCAGCTATATATGCTGATGTAATACTGCTTCTCTATGCATAGCCTTAGCCTACACTGCCTGATAGTGTTTCTATTTTGCCTCTGCCCCCCAGGTAATCAATGAGCTCTCTACTACCTTGAATAATTGCAATTTTTCAGACTCTCAGAAAAGGAGGTGGAGGAGATTCCTTCTTTGCTGCATGACAGAGTGCAGCTGAGAAGAGGCTGGGTCAGCAGAAGCTCATGCTTTACTCTGTTCCGTGTGTAGCCCAATGACATTTTAGCCAAAATTTAGCCATTCTGGCTTAAATGCCAGTCAGAGACCTAGCATTTCTTCTCCTTTGCTTTCCTCAGGCTGAGGTAACAGCAGGGAGTAATTTCCTTTTGAGTTATGTCCAGTTATGTTATTGGGTTACTTGCAGGGAGGAGAAAAAGGGAGCAAGTACTCAACTGTAAGGTACCACAACTCTTCTGGAGTCTTACAAAGTAGTTATTAGTATTAGCAATAAGAAAAATCACCCATATTACCAAAGGAAGGGGAGGTCAGAGGGGGAAGGTTATTTTACTTACTTCTGGGAAAAAGCTGGGGTTTTTAGTTTGGTTTTTACTTTTTTTATTTTAATTTTTTCTGCTAGTAATTGTAAGTCACAGTATTGTCATGAAAAATACTTAATGTGCTGCTCTCTAAGCCTAAATCAGGAGCAACTCCATTTGAGTCAACACTACTATCTGAACTTAAAAGGAATTAAAAAGAGCCCCACAAACAACAAGACAAAACCAGACCCCCTTTCTTCTGATTTTTAAAAGAAGTTGTTGATTTTAGTGTGATTGCAATTCCAAAATTCAAGGGTGCTTTGGAAACTGTGGGTTTCATAGCCCTCTAACCACTTATGTGTGTGTTGGGTTTTGTTATAGGTTTTGATTTGTGTGGGGGGTGGGGTGGTGTCTTTTTAGTGTGGTTTGGGTTGGTTTTGTTTTTCTTCCTTATAATAATGGTACTGGTGGGAGGAGCTGCTAATAAGTTCGTATGAAATTTTAAATCTGCACTAAAATCTTTGTCAGTGTATCAGTAAAACTTAAAAAATATTCTCTCTTCTCAGAATGTCGCTTTAGACATGTGGATAAACTTTCCTTAAAAGTGAGGTTGTGAACCTTTGGCGCTCAGTAGAAGAAGGGTGAAGAAACTGGAAGGGCTCCATGCTGTCTGTAGGGTGCTTGTCCCGCATGAGAGCCCACTGAACCCCTCCATGACATCTTAGCTGAATCAGATGCACCTTAATTAATAAAAAATACGTTAATTAGAAAGTAAAATGTAAATGAATGTGTCTGTCTACAGTGAGATGTGATAATACTCTGCTGTCCACAAGGTGTTGGTAAACTCTGTCTGCCTTACCTTTGAAAATGCCATGGCAAAACTCACAATAATAATAATAATAATAATAATAATAATAATAATAATAATAATAATAATAATAATAATAAATCTGCCTTGCTTGCCCTCAGACTGTAAAATGACCATTTGATCTTTGGGACTTATACTTACTAAGATGCTTAAAAATGGCCATTCATAAGTTGTGATAATATAGTATTTGTGTAATGCACACTTGTGTAATGTTTAATTTTAAAATATCATAGTAACTGATCTCAGTGATGTTAGTACAGTATCTGAAGATCATTGTGGTTTTGGTGTATCTGGATTTTAAGTTTTTTGGTGGTTTTGTGTTGTTTTGTTTGTGGGGTTTTTTTCCTCTAGCTTAATTGGAGCGATTTCTCCTTTTAACATTGCCTGCCGTAAAAGTTAAACACAGATTTTACAGCAATAGAAGGCTGTCTAACTGTTCAATAAAACACTGAAAGTCTTATTCTTTTGATTGCCACAGCATGGCAATGTTTCAGAGAACTTTGCTAAAGTCTGCTGACAATATCGCCAAAATGCAGCAGTGGGCTGATGGTGGAGCATTTCCCAGTAACGCTCTGCACTCAGCATAATTCACAATGCCAGGACAGGCACCTATGTCAAGAGTCAGGAGGAATACACTGAGGTGCTGGGACAGAGATTTTCAGTGATTGGGAGTGAGGACAATGTAGAAAGAATTTATTATATTTTTTTCAATTCTCATCTTTTTAATTGGAATGGGAGACACCAGCCATTCATGTTCTTCTGCTATTTAGTTTGGGTTTTCTTCTCTGTCTGCTAATCACTGCATTTATTTTTCCATAGGGAAAACCAGAACTGTTATTTCTGAAACTGAACAATGGGCAGAATGACATACTTGCCTGCTTCACATTTACAGCCAAATATTCTGTAATGGAAAAATAACATATCAATAAGATTCTGAGTTGCATTCAGATTGTTTACCATCTTCCATGTTATTTTCTTTGTTTCATAAATAAAGGAATTGATGTTCACATGCATACTGTCTTAACCTATCATTGTGAACTTGTGCCTATTAGAAGCTTTACTCTAATAAATGCCTGTGAACATGTAAATGCCAATAAAATCTCTTAAATTTGTCATATCTGAGAAAGATCAGTGATAGGACACGGCCAAACTCTGGATCCAGCTTTCTTCAAGCTTGGTAAGAATGTTATAGCTGAGGCAGCTATCTCTTTTTTTCCTCAGCATCCACATTTCCTTACAGAATTAATCTGTACTTATATATTAGGGTAAAAAACAAATTAATTAAATGGACTTTGGCTAATCTCTGGAATTATGTTTTGACATTATGCCTGGTAATTGTTGAACATCAGTTTTATACCAGCTTTTTGAAAGTCAGTATAAAGGAACTGGAATTTCAGGTTAATGGAAAAATGATATTTAAGAAAAATTGTTACTGATTAGTACACACTAATGCCCTGTTGTGGTGGTTTAGGACCACTTTTATCATCTAGGAGCAGGTTCAATAAAGGTGACGGAAAACTGAACAAAATTAGCAGCAAGTGAACAGTTTATTACAGGGGGTTTAAATTAGGGAAGAAGGGATACCCCAAAGGGACCCCAAAATTACACAGAGAAACACATGACACACAGGAAAAAAAACAAACAACACAAAAGGGAAAAAACAACAAAAAAAAGGGAACTGTTCCCTCAGCTAGCTGGCTAGCTGAAGAAAACAGGAAGGAAGGGTAGGAAAAGCCAACTCTATCTCTCTCGCTCTGCTGGAAGGACTCCCCAGCTTTTGAAATTCTCTGGAAAACACAAAAAGAAGTGAAAACGACTCCCTCTCACCACCTTCCTGAAGGGTTACTTGCTTGCCGAGAGGAATGGGTGAAACCACGCCGTGGGGGCCTGCGGGCACTGAGGACCAGAG
>VXBA01000474.1:175658-237808 GCA_013399895.1 Serilophus lunatus | reverse complement strand
AATGACATACAATTGTGGACATATAAAGTTAAAGTTAAAGGCATCTTTTTCTTTCTCTGGATCTAGTCCCTTTTCATTCTTCTGTTGCTTAATCTTGAGGTGGAGCTCTGGGGCTCTGCAAACACACCTGTTCTGGCCAGATGCTCTCCTTAGGTAAAAGTGCTCAATACACACTGGTCATGATCCTGGACTAACTAGACAATTTGTCATCTATGATACAGAGCCCTAAAGAGAGATTATTAAAGTGCTCTGTGACTGAGCACATCTCTGTGTACAGGACTACTTGCTTATGCATTTTAGTCCCTGCAGAGCTGCTGTGGAATAACACAGGTGCAGAAAAGGAGAAAGCAAGGTATGGTATGAACAAATACTGCTGTGAAGCTGCTTCAGTGCCACTGACTACAAGAGAAGCAAAAACAAAGTTTAAGAGAACTGAAGCTTTTTCCTGACTCTATCTCTCCACTTCTTTATCCTAATAAGTAAGGGAATAAGAAATTGGAGGTCTTCAAACTTGTTTTCTGTGACGTGGAAGATTACGATCATTGTTTAGCTACATTTTCAGCAACAAACATGGCCTGGGGATACATTATGGCTGCTACTGTGAGATTTATACTGTCAGTGTCAATTGGTGAATGGGTACCCCATTGAACAGAGTACCTCATACTCTGGAGTATTTGGGTTCCTTCTATACCAAGTAGTTTAGGGTATCTCCTTGCTCTATCTCTGTAATTTTAGAGGCATATCTCTGGATGTCCCTCTCAGCCCATGGAAAAACCTGACCAATGGGAATGAATAGATCTCTCCCATCAATTAAATGTACTCTTTTGAAATCTTACCAAGTTTGCACACGCATAATTTAGCAGCTATTAGTTTCCAATGACGTTCATGTACCTGAGGGGATCTTAAATTCATTTAAGAGTTTTCCTTAAACATTGTAAGATATTAAGAAAAACAGTTATCTTTGATGATAGTTTAATTAATTCTGGTGCAAGACACTAATGCATTCAGAAGGCTACTGTAAGGCTACTATAGATAGCCTAATTTAGTGTGCTGTTTATATTGATTTTTTCCTGTGGCAAAATAGTCAGACAATAATGCATGGATTTGGAAAAGCTTTATAGTTCATAAACATTGGCACATTTGTGTTTGACTTTGTCAGCAAAAGACAAAGAGTTCAAACAAGGTGCAATGATGCATTCGCTGCTTTGGGAGCCTCTAGTTCAGAACTCGACATTGATAAACCGTTATAATTAATTCTTTCCATTTAATGGGATGGCTTACATTATTAGCAAATGTGGGCTTTGATGTCAACATATTATATTGACCATCTTCCTGTATTAATTAGAACATGCCTTGATGGGGTCTTTCCATATAGAAGACCAAAAGAAAAATGCAGTGAAATTTATGCGCCCAACCAACTACACATATCAAGTCAGTTTGTGCATGCTTGCCCAGAATCAAAGAATATTTTTCAGTGATAAAGCAAATGGAATTAGGAAAGTAGACTTTTTGGCTCTATTCTTGAATTTGTCATTTAGTCAGTCAAGTCATTAGGCACAGCTTGACTACAGCTTACCTATCTGTTAAATGGAGATAGTAAGATTTTCCTATTAGGGTAAGGGATTTTAAGGCTTAATTAATTAATATTGTGAAGCTGTTTGCCACACTAAAATGAAAGTCAAAATATTGCTTGCTGTAAAGTGTATGAAAACAAAGTGTAATCTGATAGTGCTTTAATTTTATGCATTTTTACTGAAAATTAAAATAATTTGATTACATTGATGCTAACATTCAAATACTTCAGAGTTAGTGGAGAGCTCGTACTAAAAATGAGTGCCATAACAGTTTATACAGATTTGCATGTAAAGGACTAAGAACAGTTGGTTACCAATGCTGTTCTCATCTGATGATTTTATTTTGTTTTACAAGTGCAGAGAAACTGCCAGAAAAATAAAAAAAAATGCAGGATGTTTTGACATTAACAGACACTAATAAGTGGTACTCAGTGGAGCTGCAAAATAAAGTGATAAAGTAGGTCAGTTTACTTAAAGAATAGGGAGTAAAAATAGGCTAAACCAGAGGTGTAAATGAGTAGAAAGTATGAAATCCATAGAAGACATCAATATTTATAAAGGTGTGCTCAGGTAATGCACTAGTAACAACAAAAGAGAAGCACTGTTAACACAAAACAGGCAGTCTGGCAAAAGAAGGTATTTGAGATATATTTGTTGGATTCTTTGAATACTGTATATGGGGGGGAGGGGCAAAAGCAAGTATTTTAATGGGTGATGGTGATTGATGTCAACCTCAAACTGCTATGCCCAGTGCAACGTCAGGCAGCACATTGCAGCACTTGTGTCTCATTTGAAATCTGGAGGACTTGAATGTTTTGCTACCAGACAAGGGTTTTGCTTATTCCTGAGGTTATCAGCCAGATTCTGGCCTGATCATGTTTTCTGGATAAGGACTTGCTCAGCATAAGCATGACATTAATGTCCATCTGTATGTATTCTGCATGGGTAATGATCTTAGCGGTAAGTTTTCAATTGACTTCCATTACTCTTTGACTCTCATTTCTGAAAAATATTTTCCAATATTATTAATTCCATTCCACTGAGAAGAACATGGCTATCTTGTGTTTCTTTGTTGACTCTTCTCATGAGACTCCTGAAAGAAAAGAAGCATTTTCAGGCTCAGTCAAGCCTTTGTGGCTACTCAGTCCAGCATATTTTTCCCGATCATTGCAACAACAGACTTGTTCCCAGCACAGTAACCAGCTTCACCTTTCTGATTACTGCCATGTTGACTACTTGAATCAATATTGCACCTTAAAATTGTAAAATTCCTTAATTCATGCTGGATGGATCAGTGCCATGATGATGATTGACAGAAATCTTTCAGATAAGTCTCTGAGACATAGAAAGCTCAGGAAAATATTCTGAAAGATCTGTGTTTTCATCTCGGTGTTATCTGTCATTTTGGTTTCATATTCTTTTCAACAGGAATTTCAGTTGACCTCAATATGTTGTGTTGTTTTTTTCTAGCACAGGCTGATTTTTATAATAAAGTGTGTGCCATATATAACAGGATCCCATTTTTCATCTCCATCAAATGTAATTACTTTGATGGCAATGCATTCAAATATGCCCTGATATTAGAACATTACTTGTTTCACTCAGTGATGGAAGTGAAACCAAAGAGTTATTTTTTTCTAATATGTATCCTTTCATAAGGGCTTTCATGGTCGAATATTTGCAACAAGGCTACTTAAATTTGTGTCTTGAACCTCAGCATGTATCTGTGCCTTTCAGCTATGTATTTATCTGTGATACTGAAATAATGGAATCCTCTTAATTTTAAGCTGCCCAAGGTCAGCAAGCTCCCCAAGTTAGAAAAACACCCGAGTGAAATTCCTGGGAGCAAATACCTAATGAAACTTGGAGTGCAGGGTGTGTTGTGCTGCCCACATCAGGATGGGTTGAAAATACTTGTGAACTCCTAAGCTGAAGTATTCTTGGCATATATGGGAATAATTTTCAGCTTGTGAATTCCATAGACCAAGTTCCTAAGTCCTTTACACTAAATTAATGGTATTTTCTCCTATAAACTGATCCATTGACTGGAGTAGATGTTTGTTACATGAATAGGATGCTGCAACAGAGTAAGCTGTTGTCAGAATGCAGTCACAGCACATCTTACATTTCAAATGGGGAATTCCACATTTTCATTTCCTTTGCTGACTAGAAATGTAAGGTATATCAAATCTCATTATCAGCACTCTTTATTAGTTGCTTCCAGTTACACTCAATTTTGAGAATCACAGTATCAACGTACCTTTTTAGCCCTCTGTATATATTTGGGTCATGTCAGGTAGCAGTCTACCTCAGAGGGGCTGTTGCCATGCACATCCTGAGTAAAGTTCCTCATTTAATTATTGCAGCTGAAGCTATTATGCTGGGAAACACATTACCTCTCTCAAAGTCCCCATAATGTCATTTTGATGTTTTCTACGCTATTGATCTATCTCCTGCTTTGCGCACATTTCCTGAGCTGACAGAAAATATTAGAGCAGTCTTGTCCAAAAGCACTGGACTGCTCCAGCCATTTTCTAACTGCCTCCGGTTTTACATGGCATCAGCATGTATTTGAACAGCTCTGTAGATGCTTGTTTGATGTTGTGGTAGTTTGAACCACTGTATCACTAGGGGGCACAACAGCGACAAAAGACTGAACAGATCCATCAGCAACTAACAGATTTATTGCCTAGGGGAATAAAAGAAATACACACTAGAACACTCGACAAACCTCATGCAAAAACAAAAAACCAAATTGCTCCTCAAAGCCAGCTTGCTGGCTGAGAAACAGGGAAAGGAAGGGAAGCTGCCTCTATGAGGGTACACTCCTGGCCCTCGGAGCCTCCTGCAAGACAAAAATGGTGAAAAAAACACTCCCTCCCAGAGACATCCACGGGGAAGCTATCACTTGCAGTTTGGCTGGCTTGGCCCGATGGCCCCGTCCTGCTGCCTATGCTGATGGAGCTGAGGGGAAGCAAGTCGCACAGGCTGGGAGCTGCTCTCAGCTCAAGAGAAAGCCAAAAAGTGGCAGGACTTCCATGTCCATGGCTTTTATGCCCTGGAAGTCTTGCGGCTATTCGACGTCTTCTTCCCAGTCAGGCTATCCTCTGATTGGCCAATGGCATTGGGCTCCGCCTTTCCTTCGGTATCTTCACTCCAGGAAAAATGGCAGTTCCCACCGAAATGTCATGTGCTCAGGGCACGGAGGCTGGCAGCCACCACCAGCTGCGGGGCCACCGGGGGCACCCTCAGTGCACTTGCCATCCATGGGGACCGGCCGCGGGCAGTGGGGGCTGCCCATGAGGCAGTCGCTGCCACATGCCTCCTGGCAAAGTGGGGAGGGGTCTGCGTGGCCATGGCCACTCCTGGTGAGGGCTCTTGTCAGCCGCACACCAGAAGAAGCCGCTGGCCCGTGCTGCTCCCCACTGCTGTGCCGCGCAGGACCCGGGCCCCACGCCTGAGCAACTGCCAAGCCCAACCCAGCTCACCGTGGCATGAGGCGGGTGCTGGCACCACAGGTGCAGCCACCGCCCGCTGCCACCGGCGGCACCGCTGAGAAAAACAGAGAAATGGTGGGAGCAGCTCTGCATGCTTGGCTCTGCACACTTTGCACAGTGCTGGCCATGACTGGGCAGCAGTGCCTGTCCGTAGCCTGCTACTGGAGGCCAGCGGGGTCGGACTCTGCTCCTTGGGGCTGGGGAGCAAACAGAAGCAGCTCCTGTCCCCGTCCAGCCATGGGAGAGATTGGACAGAACAGAGGCTGCCCTGGTCCCAGCCTGGCCCGGGGAAACTAGGGGGAGATAGCTGGGAGCAGCCCCTGCCTCCCCCGGCCCCAGGACAGACTGGGCAGGAGTAGCAGCTTCTCGGTTCCCACCTGGCCTGGGGAGAAGCCCGGCCCCAGCATGGGCTGGACCCAGCAGGGCACAGCCGGGGAGAGCCCTCCCCCCAGCATGCAGAGAGTGAAGGCAGGGGGAGGAAGCTCCGTAGATCTCCCAAACCTCAGCTTTCCTTCAGGTTTCTAAAGTAACCGGTTTTATGAACAGGCCAAACAAGTGAACAATCCAAACACCCTCCAAACCCCCTCCCTTCCCCCTGAACAAACTCCTGAAACCTGAAACACCCCCACCCCAAACCTGTAACAGATGTGTAATGTGCAGCCTCTCAGGCCTCCAGAGTTTTACTCCAAGCTAATGACAAGGTTCCACTGTATGATATGGAAATGCCAAGGTCATTTCATGCTTTGTAAGGCTCTATGGATATTTTTAATTATGACAAAAACGTCATGGAAATGAAGATTGTTCTAGATTTTATTGCTGCACGTAGTTTTGTATGACTTTAATTTCAGAGCAATTTAGTTCATTTGACACTTTGAGATTTGTGGGTTTTCTGGAAGCATAAGAAAGTGAACCCCATATTTGTCATGGATTTGATAACCTTGGCTAAGCCAATGTAGAGACTCTTCTGCACAGTGTGAGCAGAGATGGATTATTTAGGTTTTTTTCCTTGCCACCCTCCTTGGAGACTGATAGTCTTGAGACTCCGAAATGCCTTTGAAGTACAATATTTCCCCACACTATTTCAGTAGACTCCAGTGCTGTCCTTTAAGGACCATGCGGATCAGAAGACAATATGTTTGTCTTTGTCAGTCCAAACTTTGGTTTGTCCTCAGAATCAGCATAAGGTTTTCCTTGCAAAGTCATTTCTGCCTTGTAAACTCAGAACATTAGATGGTTTCCTTCAGGATATAGGAACTAAATAACCTCCCCTAGTTTACTAGGTTGATACCTGCACTGGATTTGAGCAATGTGTGTATTATCCCACCTTGAGTCACTGGGTGAGTGTAGCTTTTGGCTGCTACCAATAGGACTGGGTAAGGACAGAAGCTGGAGAGTGCTTCAGGGTGAGAGGACAGGCTCTTGGCTTCTTCTTCAGCTGTCCCCGTCTAACCTAGATCAATGGCACTGCAACCAGCTCTCATACTCTTGTCCTCCTCCAGCATTAAGCAAAGTTGATTGAAAACATACTGCTTTTGGTCATAGTAAAGCAAATAACAGCTCAGGCAGAGCAAGCTGTCCCCCCTCATCCCTTTGGAGCTGCTGAGTGGATGGTGGTGGACATGAACCTGCCTGGCATCCTCCTGGTAGGTCTGGGTAGAGAGTGAACACCTGCACAGGCAGAGACTTCAGGCTCGAAGTTCAGGCTAGAAAGTTGCGAATGTGCTCAGGTGACTCATGCTCACCCCATCTGAGAATTCATCTGCTCTTTTGGAGAAAGAGACACTGGTGCCGATTTCAGCTGAAGACAGCAACTGAGGGCTCAGCTTCTCCTAATTCACCTTGACAGCACAGCTACCCAACTGGCTTGCTCAGGTCTGCTATCTTTTTTTCTGATTTAAGAGTTTGTTCAAGATGTCAGGGTAGGGATGGAAAACCACAGTCTTAGCATATTTTCACACTGAGTTCTTTCTGTATGAACTGTGAAAGAATATTCCTGGAGGTGAAAGCAATGTTAGAAAAAACAATTGGCTGACTCATCAGACCAATCTCTATTAAGTTGCTTCCAAAAATAAGGCATCCTGTCTGCTGAAGTTAATAACACAACCCTAGTTAGTCTAAGAGTATGTTAGTTCATAAATGATACATTTGATATCTTAACCTGCTAATTTATATAAACTGGATAGGCTGTGAGAAATGGTCATGAAAAAGGAAAGCAGACTATTCTTAATTACAACCTTGCAAGTAGGTGTATAGTGGGTCTGAAAATGAAATGGGATACTTCTCATTAAGCATGTTCTAATGCTTGTATTTGAAAAAGAATTTTTTTTTTCCTTCCTACTCTTGGACATGTTCTTTCATAGAATCTAGAATGCGCCCACATATAATGTACAGGAAGGCAAAAATGGAAAAGAAAAATATTCTGCATCATACTGTCCTTTGTGTTAACAATTTTGAACATTAAAAACTGAAATTAAATAGCAAATATTGATGCCTTACCTATTAAATCTACAGATTTTCTTCTTATGTCCATATAATGGGTAAAATTCTGTTAAATCCTGTCAACCTGCTTTCCTCAGTGTTAGAATACTCGACTGTGCCAGTAATACATTTACTGATTCTTGCCTTTTCTCTCTCCTTTGAATGAAATTCACCCCCTCAGAAAGTAAATTGTTAATGAAAGAAATGGGATTTTTATGAATATGATTTTAAGTGATTTGACCCATTCTCCCAAAGCTGCAGGCCAACTTTCCACACTGCGTTGTTTATGAAATTGTTTACTCTGAGTACCTGGTAATTGCCACAATTAATCAAATGGTGTGACCCCTTGCCTAAGTTGCATATTTTTGCCTGATTGATCAGTTGGGGCTTTCCTGAAGCAGAGGAAAGATGCTGAGAGTCCTTCCTTTAAGCAGAGCGTCTCACTGCTAAGGAGTGAAGAAAAGCATGGTGGGAATACAGGCAGGGCTGGCAGCAGTATCCCACCAGGTTGGGTCAGGGTTGCTTACCCCAGGACAAAGAGAGGCCTCAAGGATGCTCCTCTGGGAATATGGACAAAGAGCAGGTAAAATAATATGGTACTACAGCCAAATGCATTAAATGGTTCTTTTATCTTAATTTGGATTTCACAATGCTGTTCGTTGATGGGAAATATCTGTTGAAGAGATAACAAATCTGACTGCAGACCATACAAGAGTTTTTCTTCAACTTTGAGGAGAAACTTTGAGGTGCTTCTGCTCATGAGCTTCTGATACTATACAGCAAGTGAGCTACATGCTTCCCTTGCCTGGAGAGCCAAGGGGCACCTGTTTTTGTTCCTTTGAAAAATGTTTCAATATCTATGTTTGGGAAGTGACACATAGTGTCTTATATTGTTATTTTGTGTAGGAAAGAAACACTGTTGATGCAAAAAGGCTTATTGACGCTGTTTAGAAAATGGAAATGAGAAGGTACTGACTTAAGGCAGGCACTTTTTTTGGGATACGGTAACTCCATACCATGAAGACAAAAAAAAAATTAAGTATAGGTGCCAAGAAAGAAAAGGATGTTATCTGTGCAAAATTTCAGCTCCTACTGTAAATTTTTGGGGAAAAAAATGTTTCCTGTAACTATGATTCAGATTTATGTGAATCAATAGAGCCTCTGAGAGTCAGAGGAAGTCAGTATATTTTAGAGGAGAAAGGTACTAAAGCCTGTGGCTGACTGGAGCAGTCTGGAACCACTTATTTTTCTCGATAATTTTCCTTTCATTTTTCTTCAGGGCAATAAAATGCCTGGATGGTTCAGCAATGTAAAGTTCATTTGAATTACTGAGGATTCCCCCCCAGAGAGATGTACCTATCTTAAACAGAAAAAAATTTTTTTTCCCCACCCCCTCAACTTTTATGGCTGAAGAAGGTGCTAAAGACAGCCAGAAATTCCCAACCCCTCTCTCTCTCTCTCTCTCTCTCTCTCTCTCCAGTGTGAGTCTCTTCAACCTGCTCAAATGATAGATAAAAATGGAGAACCAAGCTGCATCTGGAATGAAACATTGAGGTTATGCTACAAAATAAGAGCAATTGGAAAATGTAGCCTTTTTTTTTTTTAATTAACCCTATCTACTGAGATTTGTGGGAGAACTATATTATATATATATAAGGCAGGGCTGATCAAACGTAAACATGTATGAATTCTTATTATATATAAAACTCTACTCACAAAACTTGCTTTGTTTCTCAGGCATTCTATATCATCTAGATAGCCTAGGACAGATAAATAGAAGTGGCATACACTGTTTAAGTGCTAAATAATTTCATTGGCCTTTAAGGGTATATTTGCTGCTTCCAGTCTAGCAAAAAAACCCAAACCAAAATCAAACAAAAAACCCCCCAAACCAACCAAACAATAACCCCCCAACAACAAAACCAAACCAACCATCTAAACAACAAACAAAAAACAACCAACCAAAAAAAATCAAACCAAAGAAACACCAAAACTCAATCCAAAGAAATTAAAAAATCCCCACAACCCAGTTCTTCTCTACATTATTTCAGTGAACACTGCAGAGTGTTAAAGGAAAGAAATATCAGACAAACTCTTTCATAGGCTTATTTTTGAGGAAAAGATTCAATGTCCAAGAGAGATTTCTGCCTATTTTGAAAAGGGAAATTACTTTTTGAGGTCCAGTTCATGGCTTCTCCTGCATTCAAAGACTAATATGCATCTGGAAGCTGGTCAGGTTGTACAGCTGAAGTGTGTCAATAATTCTTGTTATGAAAAGACAGATCTTAAAAAAGATTGACAGCTTGTTTGTTAGAGAGACTGTGGGAATGTACTTTTAAAAGTCACAGGGCCTGTACTTCTCAGACTGAAATCTAAGATAAATTTGCACTTGCATGCATAAGTGCCAACCCCTGTACATTATTCATCACCCTTTGCACCTGATTTTGTTATTGTTTTATCCATTGCTGTCATTTACATGAATGGGCTTTAGGTGAGAATACATTTTAGAAGAATCCACACTTTATTTTTGTAAGAACTTTTGTCACTGAAAAAGAGCTTGTTTTCTAAAACTTCATAGACTAGGATTCCTTTTACTTACAAACTGAATTTTCCATAAACCTCATTTCATGCCATATTTATTCAGACTTACTGAGGCCTACAAAGCTTCATATAAATCTGGGTACACGCTGCAACTCAGAATAAATGGGAGTTTACAGATTTTCCCCTAGGCCAGGCAAAGTCTGTAGATTTTACTGAGTGTTGCTTTGGGGTTTTCAGGGACAAGGGAAGAATTTACCGGAAACCTTAAATTAAGTTCATGTAAGCTACCAGCAGGAACACTTTTATAAACATTTGAAACCAAAAAACAAGATGTTTTGTATTTCTCTCTGATAATCTATGGTGGTATATGTTAATTAATACCGGTTTAGGTAGGATGTTACATTCAATAAATCACTGATTACAAGTCACCACAGCTGTTTTAATTCATTATGTCACTAAATTAAAGGTAAAGCTATAGTATTGCCATTAACACAACCCTCGAGTGGTTAACGAGCTACCTGAGAAGCTGTTTGATACTGTGTTTGATGTGGAGTCCTGCTTGTAGGTGATGCTCTTAAAACACAAGAGAGTTTTCTTTTAACAGTTTTTGTTTCCTAGTGATGTGTCCTATAATCCATCACAATATCTTTTTCATGTTCCTGCATACTGTATGTGTAGAAAATAATTCATCCCCAGATTTTTCAGTAAATCTAGTGAGTCCAGAGAGGACTCTGTATCATAATACCCTGTTATGTACCTGTCAGATCCCTCTCCTCTAAATTCTCTGTTTCGCCATAATTCTGCCAGCTGCACTTAGAGAGAACCAAAGTCCTGTAAACTTCTTCTGATAGCACTGCAACCCAGCATATATCATTGCACAAGAAAAAAATAGGCTGCCTTCCAAGTATATGCTTAGAATATATTCCAAATGCAAAATGAGATATGCTTTCAAAGCAACATGTTGTCACATATCCATGCTACAATGAAGGAGTTGGACTTTGATGGTCCTTGTAGGTACCTTCCAACTCGGGATATTCTATAATGCCATATATGACCTTTGATAAATTCTGGTAAAAGATGTCAGAGATTCATGGATGTCAGTTTTATGAGAATGAATAAAAGACTCCTTGTTCAATGTGCTGCTCCACAGTGTAGGAGCTCCAGAAATGCCAAGGTTAGGGCTTTGACTTAGTCCTTTCTGTAGGACTGTCTTAGTAACTAGAAATATATTTCAGCTTGTACTGTGCCAAGAAGGTTTTTTTAAGATTTCTCGAATGCAAAGAAGGGGGGGGGGAGGGGGGAAGTTTTAGTTCAGATCACAGAAAAACCACTGTTTAACTCCAGAATGTGTTCTACACTTGAATGCTTTTTGCTGATTTTTATTTTTCAAATTTTTTTCAAATGTTTGCATGTTTTTCATTCAAATAAATGGAATTCCAGGCTTATTTGTGAGATATGCTTCTGAATACTTCCTTTGCTGATGTAGAGGATTATAGAGCTCTTCAGAAGCCTTTTGACTACTGGTGTAGTTTGGACCAGTGGGTTTGGGCTTGAACGATTTATGGAGCTGCTGGAATATCAGTATCTTCTAACTGACAGTTCCAAACACTAATTTCTCTGTTTCTTTTTTTCCATGAGTATATGAAAGATATCTCATTGTCTTGTTATTCTTTAAACTTTACTGTTTTATTAATAGACTTGCTGGTTTTATTCTTTAGATTCTAGAAAAAAAATGGGATTGCCCTTATTTTCTTGGATTGGTTTTGTGTTTTTTTTTCTGCTCTGCATTTCTTTTCACTCCTTCTATTCAGTAAAAATACATTTTGCTCATCCTTCATATCCTGACTTTTTGCATTCCTAAAAAATGCTTTGTATGTCTTTCCAGGTTTCATCCATTGAAAAAGCCTAGAGCCAATGTCTCCAGTATGCCAATCTTCGCTTGTTAGCTTTACTCATATTATACCTTCTTTCTCTATGTGGGTGTGGGCTTTCATTGGGAGGAACTGTTCTACTGCCTGTGTCTAGCATGCTCCTTAATAGCTGCTAGAAAACACCCTTTTAATTATTTTTTAATAATAAAGACATAATTATTGTTTTGTGAAGGGTTAGGTTCTATTGGAAGACCAGAATCTTCCAAGGCACCATAACTTTTTGGAAAAGTTTGAAAAATGCCATTAAGAAGAATGCAATCCTTGAATTCTCTTGGCTGCATTTTGCTTTGCTATATCAGCTAGACTAGAATGCTTTTAGTATCTTGGTCCTTTAGTGAAGGTTTCATTCCACAAATATTTCTCACTTCTTTCTGCTATTGTTCACTCGGTTTGATTCAGATAGTGTTGTCCTGAGGCTAAAATGTTACTAGAATTTTATATTTTTTAATTTTATACATATCTTTAAAATCTGCTTATCCCATTATCATTTTAATGTTGAAATATTTGTAAATTAGTGGAATATTGGACAAGAAGAAAGCATAAATTACAGTCCTAAGGTCAAAAATCACTGACTGTTGCAGTTCAATTTTCTTTATAAACAAGAGGCTCCTAGCCTAAAATTTAATCTGCAGCTCTCAAGTACTGATGACAATCTCGATTTCTTAAAGGAATTCACTTCTTTGTCTTTCAGATAACCTTTCTTTTCATCCTAAACCTAAGTACTGAAAGAAATTTAGCTATGGTTGACCTCTTGCACACTGACTTCAAACAATGTTCCAAACACCAGTACCCTAAAGATGCCTGTGTCCTTCACTGGTAGCATATAGAGTGAGTCTTTTTTGTCCCTTGCTTGTAATGAAGATATTAGTAGCATTTGTCTTTCGAAGTTCTAAATTTAGGCTTTGTGCCAGTGTCTACACAGAACCTGAATTTTTCCTTCACTTTCTGGAAGAATCACTATCAAAAGTGGCAAATCACTGCTCAGGGACCCATTTCAGTACAAAATAAGCACATCCCTCTCTGGCCACTTTGAAATTCAGCTTTTGTTGACTGAACATCTAACTTACAAGGAAATAAAAAACCACAGATTCATTGTCCAGTTTAGTAATGCTGTTAGAAAATAACTTTTTTCAGTTTATAAAAGTCCTGTGGGAGTGTCCTTTAGAGTTCATCTTGTCTAAATTACATAGAAAATTCTAAAAGAATCACAGAATCTACTTTTAGCTGCTACTTCTTTTTTTTAAGGAAGAGTTACTATAAGTAGTGGAAACACATCTAGATCCAAAGTTGCTCTGAAGTTTAATGCCCCAGACAGAGCCTTGTTATTCCACTTAAAACCCTATTTTGTTCAGACCAATGTTTCTTACAGCTCTTATAGTGGCACCAAGGATGCTTTCTAATATTTATGGGTGTGAGAGTGTGGTCTGTGACAAACCAGCTCCTGATGTAGTTTTCTCATTGTGGAAAGACTGTTTTCATCATGGTGGGTGAATGGCAGAGATATTTAGGTGTTTCAGGATTTTATTTCGGTCTCGTCCCCCTTTCTTTTTCTGAGGATATCACCTTAAGCAAGGCTCCTGCCAAGGTGAATAAGCTTGCCTCTTTTTAAGTTTGGAGATGGCCCTGATCAACTTGCAGGATTGCCAGGTGGGAGTTGGGGAAACACACAACAGGGGATGAGATCTCAGTTTTCTCCGTGCCTCTCTCATCACTGGGCCTGAGTATCTCGCGGGACAGGACTTCTCCATCCTTTGCAGGTTTAGGAGTGTGCCCTGAAGAGCTGTCCACACGCTTAACGTGCTTCTTCAGAACAGCCACGGGAAAGTCTGCGTCGTGTCTACTGCTGGTACCTGGTCCCGGCTACTGTCCCTGGAGCTCTAGCTCCAGGAGGGCCGCAGCTCGGTAGCCGCCTCCCGCAGGGGCCGAAGCCCCATGCGGGGCCGGGCTTGCCCTGGCCGGTCCATTCCTTCCCCCGCCAGCCGGGCACCCCAGGGCGCTCGCCGAATTCCTTTTTCCCTTGATCTCGGAGGGGCGTGGTGCAGAAAGAATAACACTGGGGAGGATTTGGTGTGGTTGATGGGTAGCGGTGGAGGGGATGCGGTTTTGCCCGTCGCTTTGCTTTTCCTACCCGCGGGGAGGATATGCTGGTGGCAGAGCGAGGGCCGGGCGGGTAGGGCGGCACGGAGGGAACGAGGGCGGTGGCTGCCGCCTCCCGTTCGTCGCCTTCCGCCGGGGGCTGGTGCCTCCCCGCCGAAGAGTCGGCGCTCCCCACCCCTTGCCGCGCGACGACAGGCGCGATTGCCCAAACTGCTGGGAGGGGAGACAGCACCCTCCGCCTCCTGTTCCTTCTCTACCTCCTCCTCTTCCCCCTCCCTGCCGCAAACCCCAAATAAAAGGGGCGGGGGGCGGCAGGATGCGCCGCTCGGCGGGAAGGTCGGCGCTGCCGCCGTCCGCCTGATGCCGCCGCAAATCGCCATTGCCGGGCACGGCTTTGAGCCGAGCGGAGGGAGGCTGGGGGCAGAGGCGGGAGACCAGGGGGTAGAGGAGCTACCGCCTCCCCTTCCCGGCCGCTCCCGAGGGCCAAGGCCACCGTCCCCCCTGATGTCCGACCGCCGCCGGCGGGGGGCCCCGGGGGCCCGCTCCTGTCTCCTCTGGCTCTTTGTGTTGCTAAAGGTAAGTGCCGGGGGAGGGAAGGGGTGCGGGTCCCCCCCTCCTGTGGGCACTGAGCCCACTCCACGCCGCCTTTGTGTGCCTTCCCAGTGGGACCGCCGCGCCCCAGCACGGCCCGGTGGCTGTGCCTGCTCCGCCTCTCCCATGGGGCGACGGAGGCAGGGACTCATCTTCGGCTGTCCCGGCTTTGTGCTCTCGCGGCATGTGCTTGTGGATTTGGGGGAGTGGCGGGGAGCAGCCCTCTCCGCCGTGCTCTGAGTCGAGATGCCTTCTCTCTCCTACATCCCTATCGAAAGTGCTGGCAGCCCAGGGGAGCGGCTTCGGCGCTTCCCCGCATCCTCTGCCCGCTCCAAAGTTGCCCAGTTCTCAGCTGAGGTGCTGAGAGAGGGGTGATGTGGCGTTTTGGGGAGCGCTGCCTCCCTCGCGGGTTGTGCCGACGCCGCGCTGTCCTTCAGCACCGCCCGGCACCGGGCCGGGCTCTGCCTTGAAGCTCTGGTACCTTTACCCCCACGAGGGACCCGCTGGTGAAGATGCAGCCAACAAAGGGAAGGGTGATGTACCGTGTTGGTTTTATCCTGGCAGAATTGAAAGGTTTTTTCCTGATCAGCGCCGTGTTGTGTTCAGGCTCAGCCTATCTTCTCGGCAGATTAATTTTTCAAAGTTGTGCCTAATCCTGCAGGCTTGATTTCACATGACATTTTTTTATCTTTATGCTTTTGCTCCTTTAATGGTTTCGCAAGCATATTTAATGTGCTTCGTGTACCTTCAAACGAAAATGTATCTACCTCCTAGGTGAATACTGCTGACTATAAATGCCACTTCCCTAAAGAAGATGCTCAGCCCTACTAAAAACTTTGTTGTATATTTGTCAGTCACTGTCAAGAAGAGCTCTGCAACCTGACCTTTCAGACTCTTATAAATGTAAATGTTCTGTGGAAATCATCATGACTCCCTGTGTGAATAAGAGTTTGCAGGATCATGTCCTAGAACAGAAGTGATGTCGCTTCTAAAATTGACATTGCATATTTAAAGGGAAGCTTTCACAGCATCTATTCAAATATAGTAGTCAACTGTCAGCTATCTCATTTTCATAACTGCTGAAACATACGTTTGTGCATTGTTACTGTACAGATAAAATTCTGTTCTATAGAATTTGATTTTTTAAAAGAATTATTTGTAGGAGAGTGTGGATGTTGTGGCCCAGTAAAATTATGAAGTTTGAAGTTTTGAGTAGTCACTTTATCCCACAATTACAAAATTCACATCAGTCTAAATCCTGGCTTTAAAAAAAAAAAAAAAAGGTGTTTTGTGGTGTGTTTGTTTTCCTAGTACTACTGTGGTAAAGCAAGACAGAAAATTCATAGTTTAAATTTGTAAAATACTATATTTGGAAAATAAATAATAAATCTCAAGAAATTTGGAAAGGTTTGAAGGCAGCCAAAGGCCTCAGGTTTTCATTCTGTCGGAAAGTAACACTTCTCAGACAAACCCAGGGCTGAAAAAAACAAAGAAAGCTGATGACTGTTAAGAGAAAATTGTAAGTAAGAAAGTAAGAGAAGGTAAAACTGTAGATTCAGGTGGATGTGTGACTAGATTATGACTTTGGTTTGATGAGAAGTCCACTGTAATTAGTTATCTTGTTTGTTATTATTAGATGCTACAATAAGAGGAGAATTGAAATCTCAGAAGACAAAGTAAATGTGATTACAGGAGAGAAATTGAGGAAACAAGATCAGTGCTTGTTTCAGATCACCTGAGCCTGAAATTCACTGAGTTTTCTTTAACATCCGTGTATTTCTTTGCAGTGACAACTAATTGAAAACAACTAACTTTGAAAAAGACATTCCCTAGTTTTGTGTTGTTTATTTCTACCAGCTTTTTGAAGCAATGCTAAAACTATCCAGCTTCAAATTATTAAATTGATGTTTCACCTGGCAATTACTCTTGTTGAGAAAGAAGTGTCATTGAACTGGCATAACTGATGTCTGTGTGCTTGCTGTTTCACTGTTAGCAGCCCAAATGTCACTTGCTAAGCTGAATCTGCTTGATGTGGCCTAGATGCCCATCTGGTAATTTGTAAAATCATCAGAAGACTTTGCACAGTGATAGAACTGCTCAAAGCACGCTTTCTCCCCTGCCCTGCCCTCTCCTCCCTCCCCTCTTCCAGTTGTCATTATTTCATGGTGCAAAGAAAAACTGCCAATTCATTCCAGCTCCTGATGTTATCTGAGGTTTCTGGTATGGTCAGTGACTAGAGGAGATCAAACAGGGATATTGCATGTCATGTGCCTGATATGGTTGCCCATGGGCTAGTAGAATTTAGTTTCTTCTTTCAGTGTGATATGAATGCTTACTGTGTTCTGGGGTAATACCATAATATTATCTTTGGAAATGCAGCAATGTGATCTTGAACCTTTATAATTCTCTTTCTTCAGTAGTTTTCATATGTGATTGCTAATTTAGAAGTTAGCAGAAGAAAGGCATTGTGTGTGAGCTTAGATATTAATATGGATTTACAGTACTTTTTAGAGGAGCAGGGCTGTGTCTTGCTTCAGAAAAAAGATGCCAACCATGCTGCTATAGGAATCTCTTAATATATTACTATTTTGCCATGGGTCTGTGTTCTCTGTTTTATTCAGAATGACTGGAAGGCATAGTCTTTAGCAGCTTGTGTTATAATCGCCTCATTTAGGTGTGGCAAAGACATGGCTGATCACACCTGAAAGGAAAAGCTGTACTTTTAAATAAAGAACAATAAAAACACAATCCTTGATCCCAGTGACTGATGTTATCTTTCCCATGTTTTTTAGTTGCAGTCCAACAACCTTTCTTTAGTTTATGACTACACTGAGCTTTGACCAGTTGAAGTTCTGCTCCGGATTATATGACTGATACATCCATCAGAGGTCTCATGCAGTTGGTAGCTTGCACTTGCATGATTTTATGGTCCCTTGTATTATTTCTGTGAGATAAGGTAGAGCTGTAGAAGACAAAAGCATCTTGAACAAACCAAACTGATTCTGGGACATGATTTACAATCTGTTACACCTCCAAGATATTCTGACCAATGGTCTCAGTAGGAAAATAATGAGAAAACTGGTTGTCAAAGAAGTTCCATATATGGACTACGTAAGTGGTGTAATACTTCTCAGGAAAATTTTCTACAAGTAAATAATGCATCTCTTATTTCCAGGAGACTGAGGTCTTGTATATCAGTCTTATATATGGTCTTCATATAAAGCAGAAACATCCTCTTTGTCCTAGCAAGGAAATTTTTTGTGTCTAGCAGGGTAGAATTTTGTCCAATACTACTGCAGTTTATGGAGTTTGGCATAATAGTAAAGTCTTAATTCGGGTTTACATGAACGAAGGCATTCAAAGAGATTTAGATTCTGTCAGACTTTAATTAGTGCAACCTTACCCAACAAAAGAAATGTTTCTACAGTTGTAATTTTCAAGAACATCTACATCTTCACTTAGTTATCTGAATCAAAAGTCATATATCAGAACACTGCCTCTTTCTGTGGGAGAAACCTTTTTAAGAAAGGCTGATTTCACAGCTAGGAGCCGCACTGTGTCACCACTGTTTTCTCCTGGCTGGGAAAAGCAATGAACACTTAATGTGTATGGAGTCCTTAAAGGTATGGAGACCTTTTAGCATCTCTTCTCTCTCCAAGAGATGGTGGATGAAGCTCTTACTAAGCTATTGCTTTCTTCCTTCATGATAATGTCCTACTAGTATCAAAATAAAATTAGGAAAAAACCCAAACCTATCATACCAGTTAATTTTTGTTTGCAAAACAAGTGTAAGCATTCCTCAGGATGGGACAGGCCCAGAGGTGCTACTGAGGTAAAACATCTTTTCTGCCTACCACTAGTCTGATACTATCAGTTTGTATGGAAGAGAAAAGCATTCTACCAGAAAAAAAGCATATGCTTTTTAAATAAGTTTACTGTGATTAGTCATCCTTAGACCTAAACTTCTACAAGTCATTTTCTCTCTCATTGAATCATTTCCATGTATACTTTCTAGACTAGGGTCATTCTAGAGGGCAAAGCTAGAGAAGAGAATACTTATGCCAACTCATGTTTATAGAACTGTGGTAGTTGCAAAAGCCCCTCTGCCAGTGGAATAAGAGTCTGCTATTACCCTTTGGCAAATTTCTGATTTTGTTGTGCTGAAATGACAGTGGACAATTGAGGAAAAGATCTTTCATTCCTTCAGGAGTTATCAGCCTCAAACTGAAACTGCAGAGGGTTAGTAAGGCAATTTATAAGTTCACCTCGGTCAGAAGCTGCATTCAAGGGCGATCCCTCATTCGGGTTAAGACAGGGACTGCACTGAATAAAGACTTACCTGTGGTGATCCCATGGCAATTAATTAAAGGGCTCTTGGGCAATGTGCTGGCTGAACTTGAGAAGCCCACTAATCTCTGCATTTCTGCTGTCACCACACAGAGCACTCCAGGAAGATCATGAAATGACCTTATAGAGCTTCAGAATGAATGTTAAACTGGACAAAGTCTTGTGTAAATCCATCTCAAGGCTTATTTTACCAGTCCTAGCTTTGAAGAAGAGAACTTTTTATACTTGGGCATATGGATCAGGACAATAAATGTCAAAAAATAAACCTTTGAAAACATGTCTATTTGCTGAAGAACTTAAAAGGCTCATAGTTAATTTAGAGTCAGTGTTCTTTAAAATTATTTTTTTTTGTCCACTGAAGTATTTATTGTCATCCTGAGCACTCTTATCTCCTGGTAAATTAGTGATTTCATTTTTGTTACTCAGGATTTTGAAGGTTCTATTCTTGAGGCAAAAAATGAACGCAATTTAAAGAAAAAAATAAATTTTGATAAATGTTAAAAATGTTTCAAAATTAAGATCTTTGCAGAGTTTAATTCTTAGGAGTAAAATGAAGAGACTGGCTTATTAAATGTTTTGCTGATAAAAGCTATTAAAAATTCATTTTTTTAATGAAACTTCTATGAATGTTGAGTTGAAAAGAGGAAAATCTTTGGGAGAAATATGGTGACATATGCTAGCTGCCACATATGTACGATAGGAGATGAATGGGACAGAAAGATTACCTTGCTTTTCATAGTGCTGTGTAATTTTGAGTCTTAGACTAGTGGACAGTTATACACTTTAAATTTGATGATATGAGACAAAACAATATAGAGGTAGTAACAACTTTTATTATGAGATGTATATATAAATATATATATATAAACAATGTGAATGTATGTATGTATTTAAATGAAAATAAGGAAACCAAACTATAGAATAACTCAGAAACAAACATGATCTTAAGAAAAACCCCTACCCTTTCCCTTATGTCCCTGGGTGCACTGATAGCTGCGATGCTGTACGGGGCGCTTGCACACACCTCGGGGGCAGTGGAGGTGCAGTCACTCTTTGGTGGCTACTGGGAGGTGCCTGCGGGAGGATGGTAACTCACGAAAAGCCAGTAAGGAACAGTGTTTGAGCCTAACTGTTGTTCCGAGGAGAAAAGGAATAAACGGAGGAGCCGGATGGTGCCGTGAGCTTGCCGTCTCTCTTCCCGCAACCAAGATCAAGAGCCACGTGAGTTCCTGCCGCTGCCAAAACCGGGACCACCTGCACGCAATTGCTGCCAGGTCCAAACGAGACCAGAAGCTATGTGCCCTGGCTTCTTAAAACCTTGTCCATTTCCATTTCAGATCCCCCACCAGTCCCTGTGCACGCACGGAGGTTCCATAGTGTTTAGCGCTTCCGCACTGGCGCCACTCCACCCCCCCAGTCCCCATCCCAGCGGGGATGGAGGACACCTCCCGTGCCACGTCCGGCCCCGAACTCGGGCAGCAGCGGCTGTGCTCCCCTCCTCAGCTCCAGGCAGCGACGAGCTCATGGCACCAGGGTGGCCACGTGCCAGGCAGGTTGGGGGTGCCCGGGATGCCGGCCTCGGCCAGATGTGGTCCAGCGGCACTGGGAACAAACGTGGCTCCGCTCCCTCCCAGGGGCCAGGGACGGAAGGAATTGCTAGGGGAGTGGAGCCACGTGGCCCACCCTTCTCCACGGCTGTGCTGGGCAGCAGCCTCCCTCCACCAACAAGCATGTTGGAGAAAACAAAGGGGAAAAAAAGTTCCCTCACAGACAGAAAACAAACTCTACCCCATACCATCTTGCATGAATACAGCCAGTGAAGGAAGCAACTCCTAAGGCAGGTGTTTGGTGTCTTCATGACAAGCCAACTGTGATGCATCTCATTTCAGGAACTCCTTCATTCTTGTGCTGGGAAATTACAATGGCTTTTAAATAGAATTTCAGAAACGAAATGCATTATATCTGGCTTGCCATAAAGATTGTACCAGAGCAAGAGTAGTGACTGGTTATTTTTGCAGCTTTACAGTAAGCATTGGTGATGGAAAAGGTGGTGACACAGCTAATAGTAACAGAGGAGAGAGCTAATAGGAAATGTTTTTAAGGGAATTAAACACACCTTTTAGTATAGTGGTCTTCAGGTGGCAGCATGGACATGAGAAGAGGATATGTGGCATAGGCACTGCAACTGAGTAGAAAACATAATATTGGGGATGGAAAAATTTGAGCAGGGCATGTAAACACAAGGATTGAGCACTTCAGAGGAGCTAAACAGAGATAACAGAAGTAAACAACTTTGAGCTATTATTCTATGTCAGAGATTTAAGATAAGGTAGCTGTTTAGTAGATATGAACCTCTTGGGGGATAAAAATCCTAAATTCCTTTTAAAATTTTCTGGTTAAAAACAAATAAGGTAGCCTATCAATCTAACAGATTTTGGAATGATTTGGTCTCAGGTTATTGAGGCATGGGTCTTCTAGCCATGTCTGAAGGGTTTGAAAAACTGTAGCTCCTTCATGTGCTATAAACCTGTAGGTCATCAAATTAGTCATATTGACTTCAGTATCATATGAAGGCCAAGTCTTTGGGAATACAGAGCTAGGTCCCAGTCACTGAGTTGTCAATCAGGAACTGCTAAAAATTTAAGAGCTTTCAGTAATATTTTTGATACATTCCTAGAATCAACTGAGGAGGGATTATTTGTCAAGGCTGGACAAGTCCCCAGAGCAGACCAGACTTTTCCATTGTTTTGTTCCCTTTGTGTTAGCTGCTGATGGCTCCAGTCTGTTACCTGTAAGACAGCTATTCAGGATCATATCTCCTTTGGTCACATGGAAGTCATTTGAACTTGGAAAATCTTTCTTCCTAATAGATCAGCGAGGAGTAAATGGTCTCATTCTATTTACAAACAACAAAGTATGAAAAAAAAATCAAGGAAAAACACCGGGAAAGAAAACCACACCAAAACACCCCAACATCCTATTAAATATGTTGAATAGTACAGAGAATTGGTGGAGGGAAAAGTTACAGAAAGAATGCTAATTAGTGTTTTCCTTAAGTACTGCAAATCAGAATTAAGTAAAAAAAAAAAGAGTATTTGCCAATGAATGAAAATTGTTGCAATGAAATGAGTTACTTGCTTAGCACTGCTGTGCCTACCTTTATTCTGTATGCAAAATATCTGCAGACTCTGCATTGGAGTTTAAAAGATAGACACATCAGAATAAGGATGCTCTAGATAACTTAGAAATTATTAGCATGTATGCCAGTTGCTGGTATTCTCCAAAGGGCAGTACACCTTCCAAACTGAAGTCCCCCAGGAGCTGAGCAGAGCGTTTTTTGTTGTTTTCTGTTACTTTTGTTTTTTTATTTGGTATTGATTTCTACAAGATGTTGCTCTTCAGAGCTTCTGGACATTTACATCAGTTTAAAACATCAAAAAAATAATTCATAATCAATGTGATTCTAATCCTTTCAAAGAGAACTCAACCTACAGAAATGCTCTAGCTCACAATAGTTTCATGAAAGTAACTGTAAGCAGGGCAATAGATGAAAGAAACATCACTCAGATATTTTGTTGGTTTTTTTTTCAAAGAGAGCTTTTATTCCAAACAGGGAACATAGCTAATATTTTATTGCAGTCAACTTACTGTACTTTAGGAGGTTTGTTTCTTTTTAACAATTTTCTTTCTCTAACTTGGCTGCCCCTGCTTAATCTTGTGCTGATATTATCTCGAGTCATTGGTGTCTGCTTCTGAGGAAAAGATTATAGTGTCACAAAATCAATATCAGAGGATCCTATACTGTAATCCCTTTTCAGGGAAGTCCATTAAATCAATGCCTGTCCTTCTGTGAGTTATGACTAGAACCAAGCCCTCTAATTTTGCTGTGTGAAGGAATAAGCAGATAGGATGAGATTTTGCATAATAAACTTGCAGTTATTAAATACAACAAGAAAAATTATTACATTTTCTGAAAGATAAATGAATACATAGTGAATATCTACATGCATTTCAAAGTGATCTCTGTTGTATTGTACTTCACAGTTGCATTGCAAAACAGCATGTTAAACCAAAAAATGTTTCTTAATTTTTAAACTTTTTAAAAATTAACTTTAGACTCCATAGGCTCCGAAGCCCCATCAGTTTTCCTGAGCAGCACTGGGAGAAATCATGAAAACTACACTATGGTGGCACCATGTGATGTCACCAACATTTAACTGAAATTGAGGCACTCTGGGAATAAGGAAAATAATTCTGTCATCTCACCTGGTTTTCATACACAACATTAGTGTCAGCTGGAGCCAGAACTGACAGGTTTCCTCTAATTCTTAAGGTGCTGTCAGAGTCTACTCTGCTTCTGGAAATGGGTCCAAAGTCCAAGTGAACTCAGTGAATGCTTTTATGTTGCTTTAAATGGGCTTTGGAGCAAGCTGTATTGGGAAGATGTGCAAACTCAGCCGGGTGATGCCGTGAAGTCTAACATGCAGTACAGAGCCAACTGTGACGTGACAGTGACCCTGGGCTTGCTGCAGTGTTGGTAGCAGAAACAGGAGGCCATGGGATGGTTTTGATTTTCAGAATCTGAGAGTCTGATAGCTTAAATAAACTCCCCATCAGATAAATCCTGAGCAACCTTCTTGTTTAGGGAGTAGCTGTATTGGCAAGAACTGATGTGTTGCAATCCACTGTGCTGAAGCCAGTGTAATAGGAACTAACATGAGTGCTTCTATGAGTGGAGCTTTTTTGCAGGGAACTGAAGTTTTGTAATTAGCCCTAGGCAAAAAATAGTGTGCTTTTTCTCCAGGCAGAGCTGCCAGTCTCCTCTTTCTCTTCCTCTGTATATTTCAGGGGCTGTTCGAATAGCAGTTCAGATTGAAGTACATTTCAACCTACAGTTTTTTGCTGGCATTGCAGCATTAATACAGATAAATGGGTGGATGGAAACCAAATTCTACTTGTACTTACTTGTATCTGGATCTTAAAAATGCATCTGGTAAATAGGCTAGCTGGGTCAAAATTGGTACCAAAACCTAATGACCATCTGGAGCTTTTGACTTTCAGAACATAAACTCTCATCCTGCCCAGGTCAGGCGCGATCTGAACACAGCCATTATTCCCTAGACTTTTTTATTTATACTGTTCCAGTTAACTAGAGACCAGTAGGCTTCCATAGCTGTGATACCACAGATGGAAATAATCAGTTCAAAATATGCTTATTTGAAATGTAGAAACAAACCAAAGTTTAAGAAGTAGTTTAAGATTGATGTCTGGAATAATTTTTCTCTTAAGGGCAAATACATGGCTAAATTAACAGCTGGCAGTGAGTCCAATTTACGTATTAAGTAGTAGAACTGCTCTTGCTTTGAGGAACTCATGGTGGAGTCCAACTCTCTGAGTTCTTTCCATGAAGAAAAATGGATGAGTTCTTAGATGTGTAAGCAGAATAATTGTGGAGATTAATTGAGCTCTGTCGGTTTCTGCACAGACATGTTTCTGTTTGGTTTAAAGCTTAAGAGTTAAAGAGCTGCATATTCAAAAGAAATTAATGAGTAAATAAAATAGTTTTGGTTCCTTGACTACAGTACTTCACAACAGGTTTAAATGGGATCTATATCAATATTTGCTGCAAAATGTGAATATTCTTTAAAAATACAATATTGAGGGGTTTTTTAAATATTTTGTCATCAATGACCTGAACTTTGCAGGAAAATTTTTGCAAAGTATTGTGGTTGAACCCCGTGCAGATACTTACCCCCTCATGTGATGGCATAGGGAATAGAATCAGAAAAAAACCTGTGTTGGGATAAAAAAAGTTTAAAAATTAAAATAAAGTAATATACATTAGTAATAATAATCATAATAATAATGAAAGAGGACATAAAAAAGAGAGGAATAAAATCCAAGAAAAACAAGCGCAGGTGCTGGGGTTCATCAATGCTGGTCACTTTTTAAACATCAGCTCCTAAGGACACAGGAGCAAACCATTCCCAAATGTTGGAAGTCAAGCGGGTGAGGCAGAAAGCCGCCTCAGCTGAGCAGGGATCTTCTCTCTTAAATAAGGCAAAAAGGGAAGCTATCAGAAAGCATCTGAAGGAGGACAATGAAAGTGGAGAAAGGCCTTGAGGGGAAGTTGTGTGAGGAACAGCTGGTCAGTTGGTCAGTTAAGCCTGGAGAAGATTAAGGGGAAACCTCATTGCAGTTACAACTTCCTCATGGAGGGAAGAGCAGGGGCACGCACTTCTCTTCTCTGTGGTCACAGGACCCAAGGGAATGGCCTGAAGTTGTGTCGGGGAGGTTTAAGTTAGACATTAGAAAAAAGTTCTTCACCCAGAGGGTGGTTGAACAGTGGAACAAGACCCAAACCTGACAGAGTTCAAGTATGATCATGTTTGGATCATACTCTCAGGCATATGGTGTGACTCTTGGGGATGATCCTGTGCAGGGCCAGGAATTGGACTCGACGATCTTTGTAGATTCCTTCCAGTTCAGCATATTCTTTGATTCAGTGAAGTGGGGGCACAATGTAATTGCTTAACATCTGATGCTGACTAATCCCCAGCCCATTCCTGAGCCAGTGATCAGCAGCTCCTGGCCAACTACCCCCAGTTTATATACTGGGAATAATGTTCTATAGTATGGAATATCCCTTGGGCTTTTTTGGGCCAAGAGTCATGACCATACTCCCTCCCAGTCTATCATGCACCTGCTCACTGGCAGAACATGAGACACTGAAAAATCCTTAACTTAGTAAGCACTATTTAACAACAACAACAACTAAAATGTCACTGAGTTATCAACATTACTGTCATACTAAGCCCAAAACACAGCTTTTACCTGCTACTAGGAAGAAAATTAACTTTATCACATCTGAAACCAGGACAGCAAAGCAACATGCCAGAGAACAGCTGGCTATGGCAGACATATTTTGATGCTGGACAAAGGCATTTTTATGTGTTGCCTAATACTCTAACTATCAGATACCAATTTTTCCTGACAAACATTACTACAAAAGGCAATGGACCATACAAGTCAGGATGGTGGAAAAAAAAAATATGATGCATGAGTGTTCAGCTTGGAGCAGCGTCAGAATGCCTTCCCCGTGGCCTTACCAGAAGGACTGGTGTGACTGGAATAGTTGCAGGTGATCTTATTTAATACACAAATAAAACATATTTATGAACATTGAAGTTAGGATATAAAATGGAAAAGAAGCAGAAGTATTTTGGAATGTGCCAAAGCATATCTTGCAGGCTTCGTCTGGTCCAGTTAATGTGCAAGGTTATTATCGCATCCCTTTTCTTTTGGTAGCTAATCTTTAACAAAGACATGACCTGTCTTGAGATTGGCTTTTAGTAATGATACCTTGTAATGATTATGTAGGAACAACTGTTCATTGCCAATATGTACTGTAGTTAAAACTCATCTACTGATAAAGGAATTTTTGTCTGAAAGATTTTTATTTTTTTTCTTTCCTAGATGGAAGGACTTATTGCTGTTAGGAGTGCTGGTTATATGATTAAAGCAAAACATTATCCTTTTCCCCTGGAGACCCTACAATGCCAGAATGAATTTATTTTGGGAAGAAAAAAAGATTATTCTGTGGAATGTGCTTACCACTTGTGAAGTAAAAGTTGTCAACAGAGAGTGTGAAGATATCCTGGAGAGCAGTTTACACAGAAGCAGATGAGTTTATGGGAGGGAAACAAAAAAAAGGAAAAGCCTCTGCACTACTTTATATTTAGCATAAAAGAAATGCACAGAAGGGATTTTGAGATGTTGTGCATGGCCTAGGGCAAATCAGCTGTGGTCAGACTGGTTTCAGAAAGCTTGGTTCTCTAATCCCAACTTCTTTTCAAAGACAGATTTAGCTCTGCTGAATTTTGTGGCCTCTACTGCACAGGGAGGGGGTGAGAAGGAGGAGACCTTGAGGTCCACTTTGCATGCTGCTGTGCCCAGTAGAACTGCATGGCACGTGGGAAAGGGTTCCAGTCTGAAATGTCTTGGCCACAGTGCTCCTTGCCTGCTGCACGATTCAAATGCAGGATTTTAGTTGATATTAATAATTTGGAAGGTTTGTAGATTATTAAAACAGGGATTGCCTGACAGTTACATGTCACATGGATACAGGACCTCCCTATATACCCTGATTTTCCACAGTGGGTTTTTCTGTCTTTTAAAAGTTTAAAGAACAAAGTCTCATGTTGTCAGAGGATGCCTGGGATTGATCTTCATATTTTTGTCCAAAAACTATACACCTTGTTTCTCCAGTACTGTGTGACAGATAGCTGATAATTGCTGGACGCTCAGTGTGAATCTTTGCAATGATAATGAGAAGTCTTTGCATTAGAAGATGAGCCCCAGCCTGAAGGAGAGAAACCAGATGGACTGCAGAGATGTGCCTACATCGTGCACCCAGGAATGTTCATGCTATGTTAAGAAGGCTAAGAGAGGGGAAGAGCAGTGTCCCCTTCTGCCCCTGATAAATTCATCTCTGTGCCATCAGAAATGGCTGTAAAATGTGAGCTCTGTGATTTTTCTCTGCTGAAATGGTCTAGTCTCATTTATCTCTTTTCCACCTTGCGTATTGGCATGTTCTTTCTCTGTGCATATTTATCCAAATTCTTGATGTGTTGGACTAAAGGTATCCATTTTTTTTCTCTTTTCACTCCTTTTTTCTCCCCTCTAGTCCCTCTGGTTTTAAAGATGTCAAGCTAAATAACTAGCGATTCCTTCTGATGCTAGAAGGCCTTCATAATATGCATGTTAGAGTTTAGTGTATTTTTCTTTTCTGCATCTCAGTACTTTCAATTTGTATGCAGAGCCATCCTCTTACCATGAACTCCTAAGCCCAGAGCTGAGGATTATGTCCTTATTCAACATATGTACTCATCCTGAAATGCTAAGTCTCTGCTACTAGAGGAACAGAAAGATGTTAGGATGATAATGGGCCCTGGGTTGTTCCCCCTCCCCTTCAGCTGTCCTGGTCTCACTGGGAGACTAGAAGCAGTTCTTGCAGGACTTGACCTGCTGGTGTCCCTGTTCCATATTTTGTCCCTACTGCATCAGCTTATGTAGGAGGAGAAGAGAAAGCAGAATAACTCACCTAGATTTGTAGCTTCCCCCAAGTCTACGTCAGGAATTGCTCACTGATGCTGGCTTGCCAGCAGTGCAGCTGCAGCACAAGGGTGGCTTCATGGTGGGGCAGGAGACAGTGGGGAGAGGGATCTGACCAGGTGCTGGGGAGGATCGAGCTGATCTTTTATCCCAGTTTTCTTCCCTATGAGTCATGTCACGGCTTGTGGAGGGAGGTGGTCAGCCAGGATTGCTGACATTGCCTTGGTAATGGTGCTCCTCAATCCCTGCAGCTCTGTGCTGGAGAAGGGTGCCATATCTCCCTATTTTCAGAGAATGGCAGCATTGCCAGTGGTGTAGGAGGCAGGAACACCATGCTTTCAACAGGTCCTTTTGCTTTGAGGTAATTTGTACCCCATCTTCTTCTACAGTGCAACTGGGCTGCTAGTGCATCTCTCTCTGACACGCAATAGGTGCAAGCCACATTGCTGTGGTACTTCATCGCAGATGTTTTCCAAGGGCCTACACTGCCGTTCACATTATCATGTTGTCATGACAAAGTGCTGACTGGCATCTAAAAAGCTGGCAGGGAATTTATCCGTGGGTAAACTGCAGGCTAATCTGATTTCCAGTTTGTGAAACTAGGTTCAGTACTTTCAGGGGAGAGAAGGAGCACATCTGAGGCAGCATCTTGTTGGAGAGTTGAAAGAAATTTGTAGGAAAATGAAAAGAGAATCTTTTCCTCTTCCTTACCCTCCTGAATTAAATACTAGATTATTTTTATTTTAATAGGCAGAGTGCATGAATGTTTTTTCATTATGCTGTGCAAAAAATACTGTAAAGGTTGGGCATTTAGAAAGTTTGAAAGGCAAAATAATAATTTGGATTGACCTATTAACATTATTTTTATAGTTTTTGTTACAATAGAGAAGCTTCCAAGCTTATGCTACTATTCTCCAGAAAGAGCATTTCAATTCTAAGCTTTCAGCCCTCTGTAAAGAAACATGGAGGGAGGGACAGTCAGTTAAGAGAAATTCAACAACTAACAACTAGTAGAAGGTCTTTGCAAATAGTTGCAATTGTCTGATATTTCTGTTTTTCCAAGAATAAAATACTAGCCTATTTTTCACATTTATTCTTTCTAGTATTTGTCCGCTTGCTATTGTTTCTTTGGCCTCTTTCCTCTCCAGCCCACTTCTTCCCCTGATTCTCTTCCATCTGCACTTACCTTGCTCAATTCTCTTTGGCTCACATCCAGCCTCTAGCATACTCTTCTCACCTAAACTGTGTAACCTCAATTCTCAAGTATTTTGCTTTTCTCTTCTTTGTGAAGTATTTCTCCAGTAAACATTTTAGATTTCGTTTTATAACCTTCTTTGTACATACCATTTGCAGCCATTTAGTTCAATAGTTTACTTCCAGCGGAATGCAAAATAGTTAGAAAAAAGAATATAATTACATGAAATGACTATTTTAGTGAAGATAGCTGCTATTCAGGTAAAGATGGTATTTCTTAGGGGAAAAAAGGGCCAATAACTGGGCTTAGTTACCTACATTGTGAATTCAAATGAATGAGGTCTAAAGCAATGTTGTTACACCAAAAGTAACTAAAGCTGACATCAGTCCCTGTGACTTTCAGCTAAGCTGGCTGTAACTATGCTGGTTTTCAGAACCTTGTCCTGGTTACAGTTCACAGCATCATAAGATGGTTGAGGTTGGAAAGGACCTCTGGAGGTCATCTGGTCCAATACTCTGGCTCAAAGAGAGTCACCTGGACCTGGATGCCCAGGCCTGTGTGCAGACAGCTTTAAAATATCTCTAAGGATGTATCTCCGTAACCTCTTTGGCTTGGCCGTATACCACTGCCAGCTGGCTCTGGGGTACCAGCACAGAATCAGCACACAGCAGACCCTATAGATATGCTACTGTAAAATATAAATAGATTTATTTATAAACTTCTTTTTTCCCCCCCAAACTAAAAATTATTTCTTCATTAAAAATAAATAGTTGATTTGCTTAAAAATATTGTAGTGTAATATTAGAAAGATGGGGGCTTCAAGTCTTTGTGAAGAGCTTAAGATTGATGTTTCTTCTGCCCCCATGACCTTCACCTTTTCATGGGAAGCATTTAATGCAAGTTTGAATATTTTTGGCTGTCTGAATTATATGTATGGTTCTTCCATTTATCATACTCTAAGCTGGTAGATAAATTGGTCCTCCTCTATACCAGGACAGGTTGATGGCTCATAAAATAGATTTTCCAAAACTATTGCTATATTTATGTGACCTATACCAAGGCCCTCTCTGAGTTCAAAACCCACAGTTGCTAACAAAAGTGAAAGTCCCACACAACCTACTGGAATTTAATCAATCACATTATAAGCAGGAATGCTTTCTCTGGAAGATATATGACCTTGGTTTTGAATATCACTTTTAGAAGTTCTTATGGTTTTTGCTAGAAAACCAGTCACTCCTTCAATTTGTGAAAGCAAATAAATAATGAACTGAAGCCACAAGAGCATGTTTTGTGAAGATTATCTTTAAAGAGTTTCACTGGAGGTGTCCAACCCATGGATGGAAAGCTGGTGGCTATGTACAGGCTCTGATATCCAAATAATTGAATGATAGCTGTCAGATGCACCTGGGGGTGGTGTAAGACCCCTTCAAGGGAGGTGACCTGCTAAGGTCACCACTCCTCAGTGGCTTTGCTGGTATATGGGAATCTCAGTATGTATGGGGTACAGTTGAGCAGGTGGCTCTGGATGATTGTTGAAGGGCGTGTGAATCATGTAGCAGCAGAGAGGGGCTGAGCTGTAGAGGTGACACAGGGACACATGGTAGGAACAAATGAGCAAGGCTCAGGTGGCTTTGCAGATATTTCCTCTTGTTTCTTGCAGAAATATTGTCCGGATGCATTCACATGACTTTACAAATCTTCCTCGGTTTCTGAACATCTAGTAGACAGAACAGGTTGGATAGTGCTCAGAAGAGCTACTCGGATGTGGAGCCTTGCCTGAGCAGTAAGTCCAATCTCCCCAGGGTGCTGAAATTGCTGTGCATGTGCAGGATAACTTAGAGTTAAGAAGAAGGTCTTGCCTTTATGCTTCTTAATGTGTTAGGAAGAACCGCAAATGCCTTCAGAAGCATCTGCATGTGTGTTTCTATACAAGTCCAGTAGTTTTGTTTCCTTAATGTCACACTAACGTAATTACAGGTGGAGCTGCAAGGCAGTAGCCTAGAAATTTGTGAAGGAATCATGCTGGGACTGCTGCTTTTCATGTCCTGTAACAGATTTTCTAAATGATCTTTGTTAATGGGGAACAAGGACAGAGAGCAAACAGTGGCCAAAATTGTGATGAAGACCACACCAATTTTAATCTTGGGAGTTCAGTTGCCTTCTAATAATCTCTAGGAATGATTTGTCATTAAGTAAGACTGTTCTAGATGTACATCAGCTGTCACTTGAAAAAGGGTCTGGAGATGAAATACATTCAAAGTATTCAAAGTACTTGCCATTATTAAGCAAATAAAGTGACCTGAAATGGAAGAATTTACTTGGTCAGCAAACCAATTACTCGTGTAAAACTTTGCTTGACTTCATTTTGGTGAATTCCAGTTCTGCATTGGAAGTGGTTATTTTTAGGTTTTTACTTCAATAAAGTTTCTGCTGAACTGTAAGCATCTCTGCAGATTAGGATGTGACAAAGGATAATTAAATCCTTCAATCTAAAGATGCTGAGGAGGTAGAGAGTGTTAGCAGTGTTGTTCACATACTTGCTAATGTCTATCTCATCTCCATTGGAAAATGAAAATTAACAGTACACAGTACAGTATTTTATATTTTTTTATGGTTCCATATCTGTATTTAATTGCAGCTTGTAAGCCACAAATCTTATCTTCCTGCCATTAATATGCAATGAAGAAACTGAGTTTTATTTTCTGTTTTGTTTTAGTTTTTTAATTATAGATTAACATGTCCTTTTTAAATAACTTACAGCTGGGTATCCTGCCCATTACACATCTAATGCACCTGCAGAAAGGGGAATAAGATCCAGGACAGCAAACTGCTGCCTGTTCTGATCACAGGAATGAGCAATTTGTTGAACACAAACTAAATTTCAGTGACATGTAATGCATTAACATTAGTATTACAGCACCAGCATTGCCCTTCCACTCTTAGTAAAACTAAAGAAAGTTCACTTTTAGAATTGTATTAAGATTTATAATTGAGCATTTTGAGTATGGCTTCATCTACTGCAAGCAAAAGGAAGTGATTTACAATGTCTGTCAGTAGAGCATTGTTATATGAGGAGAGATTAACAAACGGAACTTCAGACTCAACAGTATTTATAATTCTGAATTGTCTGATTTAATGCAAATGCTCTATCTCTAAACACTGTGCTCTGTATTAATTAGATAAAATAACCTTCCTTCCTTGGGTAGTCCTATAAATTATTAACCAGCCTAGCACCCTCAGGAGCATTCTTTTGCATTGTTTAATCCATTCCAATTGTACAAATTGAAAAAAAAAAAAAAAAGAGAAGAAACCCATCTCTTACATATGGAGCATAAGAGGTGTAGCTTCAGATATAAATTCTGGATTCAAGTCCAGTTGTTCATTTGGGTATGTGGTTTAGTGGTACATTGTGGCGCTGGGTTAGTCTATGGACTCAATTTTAGAGGTCCTTTCCAACCTTAATGATTCTCTGATTTTAAGATAAGACTATGATAGGCATCAGTGAGCTCAGATCAGAATTCCCTGCTTGAGCAGCTTCTTCACCATTCTTTTTGGGAATTTCCGCACTGTAGAAGTTTTATCAGTAGAAAGTTAACCAAAGAAGCACCAGTGTGACCCAGTGCACTGCTGACATAATGAACAGAGTACATTCAGGCAAGGAGGCAAGATGTGGGACTTGTCCCCTCTGCTGGTATGAATTACTCACAGGTCCTTTGACTGAATGGGTTGGCAGTGCAATCAGAACATGTGATTACGTTTCAGGTACATGTTCATTAACTGGTTTTAGTCTAATCGGGTCAGCAACCATTAGCAGCAGAGCTGTGGTGATATGGGCTTCATATCACTTTTTGAGTGTGCAACCGAGGTGCAGCCTCTCACTGAAACTGGTGTTTCCATGACTGCATGGCTCCATAGCTAGCAGGCACAGGGCCAAACCTCCTTCCACATGTGTAATCTTGTTAAACTATGTGGGACCACTTCCATGAAGGAGAAGCAGCAGAATTAGAGTGTGAAGCTGTAGCCGTTTGAAAAGGCTTTGAAAGGGGAAAAAGAGTGTTAAGAACCTCACTAACCTGTTCGTAAAATTCAGTTTCCCTTAAAACTNTGAGCTGGGGCCAGGACGGAGCGGGGCCGGGATGGTCCTTGGTCGTGCCGTTCCCCGGGGAGCGGGGCCGGCGCCAGTCCCGGTCCCCTTGAGGCCGGGGCGGCGGCGGCTCCTTGCCCTCTGGGCTCCTGGAGGCGCGGGGCCGGAGCGGGGCCAGCAGCGGGCTGCTCCCCCCCCGCCTCCACCGTTCCCGCAGAGAGGGAGGGATAGAGATGGCTTTTCCTACCCTTCCCTCCTGTTTTCTTCAGCTAGCCAGCTAGCTGAGGGAACAGTTCCCCTTTTTTTTTTTTTTTTCCCTTTTGTGTTGTTTTTCACTGCGTGTCACATGTTCCTCTGTGTAATTTTGGGGTCCCTTTTGGTTATCCCTTCTTCCCTAATTTAAACTCCCTGTAATAAACTGTTCACCTGCTGCAAGCTCTGTTCAGTTTTCCATCACCTTTATTGAACCTGCCCCTGAATGATAAAAAGTGGTTTAAACCACCACAGAAGCATAGCATAACCTTATTAACATTATTTGGCAGTGGACTGCAGCTGTATTTGCATTGGAAATGCCTAGGGGTGATGGATAACCAGCCTGTATTGGCATCAGGAGAGACTGTTTTCTGGGGCTTGGCCATTGCAGCTGAGGCCTCTGTCTGGGGTGAGATTTGTTTTACCTCATATTAACCATTAAAAAGCTGTGTATAGCCTGGGCATGAGCTGTATATGTTGCTGTATACTCAGTGAAGGGAATAACGGATTATGTATCCCAAATGCTTCATATAGGTGGAAAGGTGTGATAACTTAGCCTCCAGAGTGGGTCATCTCTGTCCAGACAGCATGAATCCAGCTTGCTTTGACCAGGTGCCCCAATTTGGAATAGTTTCAGCTGAGGGTGACAAATCCAGTGATGAAACTCAAAGTTTTCTGGCAGCAGCCAGCCCATCTGCCCAGGATTGTCTTCCGTTATGGCTTGGATTGTCCAGGGCTGGCTTTTCTTGCCCATAAGACACCACAGGCAGAGAGATTTGGAGACAACAGATACCAAATAAAATGCAGCATTGGAAATTTCCTGGCATCTTTTAATATTGAGATCCAAATGAAACTTAATTTAAAAGTTGTTTGTAAATTATATGGAAAAGTGAGAGGTTTTCCTCAGGTAGTGTTTTTGTTTCTACTCTCTTTAATACAAGGGGTTATATAGAATTGTGTTTTGTATCAGTCTACAGCACTGCCAAAATCTGACATAGGATTCACACAAATTTCAGAGCTGATATTAGAAGCAGTATCTGTAATATTTATTAATATTTATTGATATTCATTAATATTTATTACAGCAAAACCTGCCTGGCCTTTGGTTCCACTATAATTTTGAAAATCCCATTAAACTTGTTGGATGTTGTAACTAAGTTCATATCTCTTAAATGCACCTTTTGGACTGCATATGATTTTATGCTGCAAAAAGCAGAGGAATTTCAGTATCTCTTGTTCATGAAAGTGTCTGGGTAATTTCAGCAGTTTTGAATGAAGTCATTTTTGAATAACTAGAAGAGATTTAGAAGAACATTAATGGGAGGTGAATATTAAAGTATCAACCCTATGTTTTAAATCCAGAACTGATTTCCACTGCCATCACAGGGTTAGGATTTCACCCTGAAGTGTTAGTGACGAAACTAACCTGAAACCCAGTCAATCCTCTTTCCCTTCTACATATCACAGGTTAAGCCAGAAAACATGGATGAAATAAAGAAATATCTATTAGTGACTTTCCACTTGCTTTTTTGGAGGTAGAGTTGACCAACATTTTTTAGATGCATTTCCATTTCAGTGAGCACTTCAATATTGAAAAAGCATGAGGGGAACACTTCTCTGGCTAGTAGCAGAAACTGCCTGGGATGACGTAAAACTGCATGTCCAAAAGGTCTGAATAAGCATATAGACTTTGAGATGCTTATCTAACCTGTTAAAAAGATTGTCCATTTGATATCATTAGCTTTTGATATCATGTGTCCAAAAGCAAAGCTTTGTTACGCAGAAGAAAAGGAGGCTGATGGCTGGTATCTGGGATATGTTATTATGTGCCTGTTCAAACTGTTGCCTTATTTAATAAGAAGTAAACAGAAGACTTCCTGTCCAACACTAGATTACCTTCTCTCCAAAAGCACTAAAATTTTTAATTACATGTTTAAGAAAAATAAAAAATAACTTGGCTTTTAGGGTGCATACAAAGCCATGTGATTGGTCTGCTCTAACTACAGAAAATACACAAGCTGTGTTGGATCCTCAGTATCACAAGACAAATGCATAAGGCTTAAAGTACAGTTGTGAGGTAATTTATCCGCCTCTAGCTTTTGGATTTCCACAGACTGTAGAGGTTTTCCAAATTGTGCTGTGTTGTCGGAGTTGGTCCGAGTCAAATCACGTCTCTTCATAAAAGTATGGTGAAATGCTCATTTATTGCAGAAAAGGTGCAGTTTAAAACACTCACGCAGCATAGCTAACAAGCTAATTGGTTATACATTTGCATATTCACACCCCCTATGTTTACATTCTTCTTACTCTACTCTTTCTATTTTTGCCTAATTATTTTTCTAAGTTCTATCTTCAATTTATCTCATGGCCGAGCCATCCTTGTTTTTGAGGCCCAGGCACTGCTTAAGCATGTAAGCTTCACTGTGCCCTCTCTCTACTAGAAATTCCTCTATAGTGCTGGTTACCGTATTGTTGTCTATAGATTCCTGCCTGTTGTATTAACCTCCATACAAGTTACTAAGAAAATTTCACTTATTTTGGAAAGCAGTTGGTTACATTTCTTGGAAATCTTTTAATTTGTGTTATCTAATCCATGAAAGGTACTGCAGGAAGTGGCACAGAGATGTTAAGAGAAAGGAGAAACATTAGCTTTATTTCTTTTATTCTTCATCTGCTTATAAAAAATGGCTTGTACTCATACTAGAATCTTTGTAAAACATCCTCCTTGCTCCTCATAAGTTGAAATATCAACACTAGAAGTAAAATCAGCTTTAAAGTGCTTTCTTTTTCATCGAATTACTTATTTACATGCTTCTTTCAGTGCATAGTGAAACTACATTGTGTCACTTTGTATTCTTTGCTGAGTTCCATTTGATTGGGTTTTTTACTTGATTCTCAAAGTCTGTCATGGTGTTGTGGTGGTTCTTTTGTACAGAAGAAAAAGATGGGGGATTTGAGTGTTTCTTTGGTTGTTTGGGTATGTTTTTCATGATTTTATTTTTGGGTTTTTTTGTTCATGTTTATTGTGTATTCTTTAAATGTAAGAAGCATTCCTAAAACACTTGTTTTCACATCAGACTCCATAATATTTTTCCTATTAATGGACTTTGTTATTGTTACTAATGTTTTACAAAACACAGTTTTGTACAAATTGGTACACATCCTTTGAAAGGCTGAAATTGGTCTTTGAAGTGTAGTGTGATATGGACGTGACAGCTCTTTGAAGCAAATAAGGCTGGAGATGTGGTTTGCAGAAATCCTCCAGGATTCTGGTACCTGAGTTTCAGGGAAGTGGGTCAGCAGACTGCGCCAGTGGATCCAATATGTGGATGGGATTGTTTGGTTGCTTTGGTTTGGAGTATGGGTCAGATTTGTATTTCTTCTATCTTCTTGTCATAGAGTTTTCTAGGTTTTAGGTTCAGGCATCCTATTTCTTTTCAAATCAGAATAATGCATTGCTTTTATTACAAATTGTACTTACTGTATGTATTTTTATTATTCATAACATGGCATAAGATTTATACATAAAACAGTATGAGTAGGGGAAAAAAAACCCTCATACACTGCCTGATAATTAAACATACGTCAAGACCCATAAGGTGTGAAATTTCATAAGGTAATGCCTGAATCCTATGGTAATATGATTTTGAACAAATATTTCTTGAATAAACTGTGTGGCTAAGAATGGTTTTCCTCTCTCAAAAACTGAGTAATAGATAATAGTTAATACCCATGTGAATATTTCCATTTCACCTGCCAATCTTGCACTGGTTTACACAAAAGAGTGAGTAGATTTTTGTGCTGAGTTTATAGGAGGGTGTTTGCTGTACTGCACACATACCTTAGAGGTGGTTATAATTTCCAGAGCTGTCATTCAATTTAGCTTGATAGTAATTTAGCCCATGGGAATCCTTTTCATGTATGTTGCTCATAGCTTTGTTAAGATAAAAAAAAGCAAGAACTGGGTAACCAACACAAAAGCCTTGTTTCTGTGGTGTAGGGAAATGCCAGTGAATGTTTTTTTGTCAGTTACACTGACACATTGTGGGAAGGCAGAATTTCCCTTCAGCTTTATGACTCTGCCCTGGACCATCATTACACCTCCTTGCAGACCCAGCTTGGTTACCAGACCAGTGAAAGCTGCACTCTTCCTTAGCATATGGCAGTGAAACACTTCCTCTGACCTTCTCACTTGCACCTCTGCCTGAGGCTGCTGTTCCTGTGTAGCCCCCATATTTTTTAGGGACGGGCCTCACAAGCAGGCTTATTGACAGCCAAAAGTAGGCAGCAACATTTGCTCTCTAGTGCCCTTGGGGCCGGATTAAGTAGGAACCTATAAAAGAGGCCATATATCCACTCTCCAGTTTTTAAAGCCATTTATTCCTTTTAGCATAACTTTTTCTGGCATCAACTTATTTTCACTTGCTAATATTGTTATCAAAATGCAGTGAAATTAATTCAGAAAAAATAGGCAGAGGAAATAAAGTATGCTAATCCCAGGGACTTAGTTTTTCATGGATCAAATAAAAGCAATCTCTTTTGCTTTTTTCTGCCTTTCTGCTTTTTATCTCACTTTTATGACTGCAATTTAAATCTTAGGCCCTCATTTTTACTGAGCAGAAGAACAGCTTACACATTTCACTGGCAAGTGCAGAGGTCTTAATGTGGCGATATCTTCACCCTATAAGAAAGGGCTTAAGAGACCTGTGGCAGATATTCTGGTTCTACCAAAACAAAATTTTAAGCCGGGTGCAAGTGAATGTGAAATGGATATTGTAACTGGTTTATGCCTTCTTTTTATTTTTTTCCTTCCCCTTAAAGTTCTTTTCTCGCTTTCTTCAGAAATCACTGGTTTTGTAATTAGCTGGGCAAGATAGTGTTTGAAGCTCCTGATCTACTGCAGGTGTAGGTGCTGTGGTTTCTAAATGCAAGTGGAGACATGGGCCAGTAACACCATCTGAAATGAAAAAATTCAGACAAATCAAGGACATAGATCATAATCTGAGTAACACGGGAGTCCTGTAGGCCCTCAGAGTAGATAACTGGAGTTTTCATGACTTTTAAGACTGCTGATATATTTAGAACATTTTATTGCGTTGTGGAACACCAATAAAATTTGATTTCAGCTTCAGGAGAGAGGCAACTGTGATTGCTGTTTTGCAAAAATCAAGCCGTGTGAGGGACCATGTTGTAAGTCATTGCTGAATTGATTTCATTCCCCTTGTACTTACATGTTGAGTGAGTGAGAGCAAACTTTTCAGTACCTTGGAATTCTTCTAGTTACTTGCCATTTAGTGGTCTTATCAGACAAACTGTAAATAAAAGTGTAATTAATTATTCTCTACTTACATGACAAGTTGCATATAAGTTCCCTGAGAATCTATTTTTACTTGCGTGTGAGGGGAAATTACTGCAGAGTTACCTAGAGACTACCAGGAAGATGAACATGAGTTTTGCATTTGGTTATTTGTATATCTTTCCCAACCTGGTAACTAAATTTTGCTGAAGTCCCCACACAAAGAGGAATTTAGGAGGCACCAGCTCTTTTAATTGCAGCTGGCTCATATTCACTTGCCTGGAAGAATCAACATATGGCAAATTATTTATTCCTAACTACATGTTCTGTGTAAGAAAGCTGCCAAATTGATAGTTCTACAGATGAAATCCCAGTACTTATCTACACTGAGGATGCCACTGAAAGCAATGTCAGCTCCATATTCTTTCCCAGAGGGACTTTGTTGGGATGAAGCTGTACTTTGTGTCCATAGCAAGATCCTTTGCTTAGTCCTGCTGTCATTCATGGTGTATATAAGAAACATCAGTAAATTTAATTTTCTTCTCCAGCAGTATTAGAACTGCAAGTCTGTGTCTTCAGTTCTCTAGTTCTGGCCCCTCTCTCCTTTCTGATGTCTTAAAACATATTTTAGGCATAGAATTGAAGTGACAAAAATGTAGCTAGTGAGAAAATTCCTCCAAAACACGACACTTGTAAAAGAGGAAAGGAGGGAAAAGATGAATCAGCCTTTTGCTTTGTCATTTTCATGCCTTTACCTTGGAATTTTGTGCATCTTCCAAATTTCAAAACAAAGATCTAATGCATGAATAGATGAAAAAGTATCTCTCCCCTCCCTCCACTTGAACTGTAATGTTTTGGGGAGGGGGAGAAAGAGTCATAATTTTAAGTGAATTTCTCCTACATTAATTTCAATTAGAAGGGATTATATAGAGACCATAGAAACCTTAATTAGAAACTTCATTAATAACTAGTGTAACCTTTATAAATGCTTTAGGATGACCCCAGTGTTCAGTAAGTAAACCTTTGTGCAAAACTTTTTGCAAGTGAATTTGATGGAACCATTAACACTAACCTCACAAGAAGTAGGACTTTACATTGTAGCTTTTCTATGTGCAATCAACGTAATTCAAGGTTGTGTGACATTATGATTTTCATATCTTCCTCCAACTGTTCTGTTTTGTAATTATGTACTGCTTCTCCAGGTACTGGAAACAAGATTGTACTTCTAATAGATAGTGGCAGATTTGGAGCTTTTCTTGACAGAATATGGGAAGACTCTTAACATGTTAAGAGTACTATATGATCTGAAAACACTCCTTTAGAAACAGCATTCACAGTAAGTCTTTCAAAGTATTTACATTTTGCTTAATTAGGCTTCATTAAAAAACAAACAAACAAACAAAAAAAAACCACCTTGCAAAGAGTAAGACAGGCCTATTAGTGGAATTGTTATTCTGGCTTTAATTTGTAAAGGAAGGAGATTTATTGACCATCATCCAATGTACATTTCTTGCCATCTGAACACAACCATCTTCAATGTTTGAAGGGGAGCAAAAGGCATTAACTTCTTTGCATCTTATTTAATACTTTGTTACAGAGGGGCACAAGTTCAGCATCTTATCCAAACGAATCACTCAATTTAGTTGCAGGATTTCCCACCCTCTTTCCAGTTAATTTTTGCAGGTCACTAACCTATTGCAGTGAAGGTGGCTAACAGGTCTGCTGTTGCTGATGGTCTCTCCAGAGAAGAGGACGCTTTGAATTTAATATAAGGATGGTTTGGAGCCAAAAATTATCTGCAAGATCCCATCAGAAAATTGAAAACAGTGCAGGGAGGGAGGGTGAAAAGAAGAGGTGGAGTTTGATCTGTACAGTTGAATGCATACATGGTGGATAATATACAGTAAGATAAGACTATCTATAAGGGAACTGAATATTGCATGTTATCTTTGTCAATAGCTTTCTCTTTTCCCTGTTAACTTGGATGTGAGATCTTCCACAACATCTCAGCTGTTCTGCAGGGGATTAATCCCTCTTGGAGATGGTCTCTGAGACTGAAACACAATTATTGTGCATCCCTCTAATAGTTCCAATAGTTCTGTCCACTTCTGCTCTTCCTAATTATTCATAATTTACAGCACAAGTATGGCATGGTGGAGCAGGCTCCATTAGGACCAGTTGGTGTGGTAAAGACACCTACTCCACTCTACCATTACCAATTTTATGGCTCTTTCTCTTCAAATAAACTGCACATGTGCATAAGTGTACAAAACCTGTCATTTTCTGTCTGGAGAATTTTTCCTGATTTTCTCAGTAATATTGCAAATACTGTATGTAATACACAAAAAAAACCCCTAGGAACAAAATAATACAAATACACAAATCTAAATGCTGCTTGAAAGAGAAGAAGTAAAGAAAGGAGAAGAAAGGCTTTACAGAGCAGAAATAGGCTAAACAAAAGCAGCATAATAGAGTAACTAATTGCTCAAAGCTGATTTTAACCATGGAGAGGTTTGTCAGTGTAAGTATAGAAACCTTTTTTGGAAGGTCTAATTTGAGGAGATAAGAAATTTCTGTTGCTCATGAAAGAGTTTCTCACCTGGAACAAACTTTTTCCCATAGATACTTGATGTTTCTCCCCTTGCCTTGTTGATGGATGGCTATTGGAACGGGAGCACGGGTCTCTTGAGCCATTGTACAAGCAATCCTCCTGTTAGCATGAGTTAGAAAAGGCTGTTAGCGTAAGTAGGCCTCTGCAAGAAAATGCAAGTCGGGCTGATAAGGAAGTGTTGTTTACTACCAGCAGAAGAAAGAGCTAATTGGTGAAGAACGTGGGAAAGGACCCTGGAACAAGACACTGCAACTTTGTAGCAAGGAACTGCACCTGTGGCAAGACCAGTAAACACTGGAAAGCCCCAGCATAGTTTAAGGGTAAAACAGTGCAAATGTAACCATTTTAGAGCTTGGCCAATAGCATAGTGCCTGGTAGGCATAATTAACCAGAATGTAATAAAAAGGTTTGGATTTTTGCAATAAACGGAAGCTTGCGTTACCCATCATATTGATTGACGGCTTGTTTTCCCACGCCATCCACACTGCCTTGCAGAGGAATTAGCTTTTTCACAGACAACCTTGGAGACCTTGTGAGAGGGGGGCCAAGCAAGGCATTAAGAAGGCTCAGAGAGGGAAAAGCAGGACATTCTTTCATGCCTGTTGTATGTGCTGTTACGTTTTCTTAGTGTTCTTGCCTTAGAAATAAATTTTCCTGAATTCTTCCACTCCTGGCATTTTTGGAGGTACCTCCATTACCTTTCTTCACATTCAGTTCAGCTTAGAATAAAACTGAAGAACCAAAAAGTGAAATTGTTTAGCCTTCCAGGATGAGGAGAGAGCTGTGAAACTAGCAAATGCACACACTTGCACACCACTGGTTAGTGGGAAGTAGGCAGAATAGCATTTCTCATTGACCTGTGTGCCAGGGCATGATGCCGTCTACAGTTTTCAAGGTTTATGGAAAATTGGTCCTCAAATCTCATTGTGATTCAATTGGAGATGGCTGTCTAATTTCCTTCTCTGCAAATCTCATTTTCTATGAAGCACACAGCCATAAAGGCCCAAAAGCAACATCCCTCAGGTAACCTGTGTTAGCCCTGTGTTCAGCATGCTGTGCTCTATACTCAGAAGTTTACTGTAAGAACAATTGTGGTTTAAACCAACAGTACCAACAGGGGTGTGACAACACAATTCATTATCAGTAATGTAACCACTGTCTTGGTACAGTCAGGATTTAAAGACATATTCTCAGTGTTTCTGGGATAGGTAGTTAAAATTTGTGTTCTTTGTTAGATTCTGGCTTTCAGCAGTAACTTGTATGGAGCTCCGGAACAGGGACAGCTTTAGGAATTGGTTATGTAGCTGAGAATCATAACAAGATGGTCTACAAATGAGAAAAAAATGTTTATTTCTTGGCAATCATTACATCTTGATGAAATCACCAAGAGGCTTGACTTACAAGAGGGAAGAACTGGGAGAAAATCATTCCTGGATACACCAGAAAACAGGCCTTATCTTTTGGTTTAATTCTTTTTTTGTCTTCCTGGGACTGATCATATCTATCTCACTTCTCAAGCTCAGGTAGAGCTTTATTCACCGTGTTTATTTGCTTATGCAGAAGCACAAAGTTAGGAAGGGCCTGGACTGAACTCCTGTGCTCACTGAAGGCAGAGAGCTAAAGACATCCCGTACTACAGCTCGAGCCACCTCTGCTTTCTGCCTATGGACAAAGTGGCCCTTGAGTAAAGGTGCAAATGAGGATAAGAACTGCCTTGCGAGGGAGGATTTTCTGAATGCCAAGTTCACCTCCTCTAGTCTGTGGAAAGGGACCTTCCCTCTTTTCTCCTCAGTCTGATCTTCCTATGCCAGAGAGGGGAAATGAGACAATACTGCAGTGAGGTGGAGAACATTCTTCAGAGCCATGGCAAGATCTGGCTCACAGTTCTACTGTTTCAAGTAGTAGGATTTTTAGTATGTCAAATTTAAATGTTGCTTGCTGTCTTCCATGCATTCACAAATGAGTGCTACACAGTTAAAGTTAATTTTCTAATTCTTGTCTCTGTTGGCAAGAACTAACTGGGAAATTTCTTATGGAGAGTGACATGGGGAAGGTGAGCCAGGAGGGAAACTGGATCTTTTTGCTAATCTTAAGCTAAAATCTGCTGAAGTAAATTAAAGCTATCTATGGATTGAAAGTGTTCCATCAGGAAGAGCGAGTGCATTTGTACATATAGAAGCAAAAAGGAGGTAAACAATCTGCTTGAGTCAGCTTTGCTCTTCCCAAAGATCCAAGCATACTTTGACTTCTTTCTTTTTTTTTTTTTCTTCTCCTTTTGACAAGAATATGTGTCCTAGGAGTGAAAAAAAGAAAAAAATATTTTATCAGGAAATTTTTTTTATGGGTTCATTCTCCTGTTCGTTTAAAGCCCCACTGAAATGTGAAAATTTTCATCAATCTCATTTCATTTATCTGTGAGCATCCAGACTCCATGCTGAAATCATTAGTATCTCAGGTGTATTACCTCACCACAGGCTGTTGCCATGGAAATAGCTCCAAGCATCTTCAGTGGTTTGGCTGCCCATGAATCTTGGCAAGAAAGACTGAATGCAAGGGAATAAAGAGTAGTTTTAAAACCTAATGATCAAAATTTAAATATTTACAGGTTTATCAAGTTCTTTATCTGCCTGTAAATCCACACATACTTGTGATTTTATGCAGATGTATTTCCTTCTTAGGAATGGGCTATACAGAAAGTAAGAATCACAGAAAGTTTTTTTCTCCTATTTGTGTTTCAGTTTTCTAGGTGTTCCTATGTGTGGCTTCCTACAATATGGCTATATAAGCACTGCATCTAATATACAACTGTATTTAATAATAGATAAAGCAGCAGATAGTGTTATATACTCCCTGAACTTGCTGGTTTGGCGTATTTTCTTCCCACTATACTGGTAATTATAAAACGTATTAAACATAGTTAATCATCCAGGCTGTTTTGCACCTTTCATTTAAGGATCTTCAAGAGCTTTATACAAGTTCGGAGTATCTCGTATCTCTCTGAGGGAATATGGAAGAATTGTCACAATATTTTCTGTGTTGCAGCTGCAGGTTGTAACTGCTGACTCTACGGTTTACAGCAGAAATCCTTGGCTTAAAGGAAAGTGGAGTATTTTGTGTGTATGGACTACCTGAGCAGTGCTCTGACCCAGTGACAGCTAGGAAAGGTGACAGATCAGGGTGGCTGATGATCCCTGTCTGCCAGGTTTCCAAGTTTTGGAGAACTATTTGCTGCTGCATGCAAACAAAAGGCAGTTGTGAAGCTGGTGTTAAGTTTTTTGAAGGCAGAAGCGCTCTCCTTTAATTTCCAACCTAAACGTGAAATATGGCAGAAAGGGCGTTTTCTTTTTCTTTCTACTCCAGTTCCTTACTTTAAATATGAGGCAGCGTTCTTCTGATAAACCCAGTGGTGAAAGTTTTAGATATTTTTACTAGAAAAAGTGACCCAACACTTACACATAGGAAGGAAGCTGGGGCGAAAGCACCTCCTTTGTGGCAGATGTGTGGTAAGTGACCATTGCCTGTGTACTATCTTTGCCTTTCTGCACCAGTGCTCTTCCCTGTTGTCACTAAAACTTTGAAGCCTTTTTTAAAATTCTTTTAGCCTCTCTAAATGCCTTTCAGAAAACTCCAGATTATGTGATGAACAAGAGTTACAGTTTTAACCTCCCAGGTTTGAGATGCACAGTGAGCTGTTCTCCCTGCTCATTTGACTGCGGTGTAAGATTATAAACTTCTGTTTGGTACAGTACTCTGGAGACTTGCTAGTAACTAAAAATTTCTACAATCGTATCTCCAAGGTCCAGGAGTGTGGGCTATAATCTGTGTCCATCTTTTTCTCAAAACACAATCACTTCCAGTGGTGTCAGACAGATCTAACAGAGAGACAGATTTCATCCACAGACCTCGCAAGGTGTTTCTGTTATGAAGCTTGTTTATCAATGATCATCAGTGGGTTGGATTAGTATAACACATGGTTTCCTAGTATGCCTGACTGGCTGCTGGTGTAGGTAATAGACCCATTTAGATCAGCAGGCTTGCTCAAGCAGCAGCCATGAAGCCTGAGACAATGTAAAACCCCATAAAACCCCCTAGAGCACTGGTTTGATACCATAGCAGGCAGAGCAGGAGAGTTTGCAGGATTTCTTGCTAAGCCTTGTTGATGATAGACTTAGGCTTTGAAGCGGTGAGACTTGATTACCTTTTTTCCCCACCTCCCCACTTCATGCTCCACATGTGCACACACACACTTTTCCCCTGCTTCCCTTCAGCATAATGAGCTTGGAGAGGTGCAGTTATGATGAAGGGGCAGCAGTAAATCACAATACTTTACTTTCTGAATGTCCAATTTCCAATCTTGTTGTTACTCAAGCATACATTTTATGCTTGCGCTTGAAATAGAAGACCTTTTCAAGCTTTAAAATTATCTAGAGAAGAAAATGTTGGATGTTTTATTGTCTGCTCTTTCATTTATCATTTTTTAAAAATGTTCAGGAATAGAACTGTTGGTAAGATCTTTGCCTGATAGTGGCTGGTAGTATTCTGACTATGAGGAATCTCTGCCAAGTTACACCCAATATGATCAGGCTCATTTTGAAAGGAACTGTGCAGACAAATTATCTTGGTGTTGGAGTTTGTGATAATTCAGAATGTTACATCTAATATTTAGCAATGGAATTTGGCCTGAATTGCAGTGTTCTTGCTGAGAATGATGGAAACTTATAACCACTTTATAACATTTAAGAAAAATATTATATAATTATTTCTGGTGGCTGCTAGTTTCAGTTCCTGATTTGTTTGGTGGGATTCAGAGTTTTTACTGGGATTATAAATAGAAGGCATTGTTACCATGCTTGTCACAGTTGATGATTTATATGTGGCCTCAAGGCATAGTTCCAGCCATTTCACCTTCCAGAAAGGAGTGGAGGGACAGGAAGGGAGCACTATCTGCTCCCAAAATTTTGACTATAAAGCCCTTATCTGCAAGCATTTGTTATAGACTGGAACTATGCATTACAAGGAATTCCTTCTATGAAGAAGCATATCCTTCCTGGGATATGCTTCCTTCCTTCTTTCTCTGCCAGTATCTTGCAGTGAGGGAAGCAGCAGTGATGGAGAAGAGAATTGCCAGGACTGAAGGAGAGCTTTTGTTTGTTGGTGAATTGTTGCTTGTGAGGAGCTAAAATGAGTGTCTGCCAGGATGTCATGACTGTTTCCACTAACTTTTGTGTTGGCTTATAAACATCAACTCTGCCAAATACAAGCTTTTCTCTGGTTTTGAGGATTTGGAGAGGGGAAATTGCAGGAAATAGTGGCCAGTCCTTTACAGTGAAAAGCTCTTGCACAAACATATGCTATTTACAGGCATCATTAAAAAAAGTTACATTTAAGCAGACTAGAATGCAAAAGGTACAGAGTTTGCTGGCAGGAATTAAGGAAGCCCATGCATTACTGACATTAAGAAGTGACAGCTGACTTCAGGGAAAATATTTTTGGATCCTCAAAGAGAGATGAGATAAAAGCTAGTGACATGTAAGGATTAGGCACTGTGCACCTTGTAATGGTGTGGACATAAATTTTTCTGTCTATTTATGGCTTATTATATGCTTGCCACTTTCCAGTTGTATTGGTCTACCCCATGCAAACTCATATCTGAGAAAAACTAGAGAGAAAAATAACAGGCTGAATATGCTATATCCAATGTCAAATGCCTTGGAAAGGGATCCACCTGAATCTATTTTTATTTCTATGTTTAAAATGTGTCCTATTTACTTACAGAACTATACTGTATTTTCCTTCTTTTTTTTTGACAAGGAAGAAAAGCCAAGATCCAAACAAGAGTCTATGGAATGGGAAAAAAACCCAAACACCTATTACCAATACTGTAAATTTCAATTACAGAAATGTAGATGAAGTGCAGGGCCATTTATTTCTTTGAGCTGTCAGCTCTGGAGTTTTTGTTAGTGCTTTCTGAAGCACAAACTGAAGAATGCATCCATTTTTAAAGAACACCATAAAAACCACTAGTGCATCGGTTCTGATCCTGTGGAATTGTTTTTACATTCAATTTTTTACTAAAGACATGAGGACAAAGAAGAACCCAGAATCAGGCCCATAGCCAGAAAAATATGAAAACTTAAAAGCCAAGCAGAATAATTGGATCTTCTCTAACAAACTGACAGAAACTGTCATAGATAATGAGATTAACATGGCAGAAAGCCCTGAAAACAGTGACAGAGTAATGTTCATGTCTTACCCACAGGAAATGTGGAATTTAACAAGCCAAACCACAGGCTAGATGTGCATAATGTCATTATCAAAGCCAAAGTGATGTTTGCTATCACACCTATATCTTTCTCTCAAACCTTTTTGAGAAAGAGAACACCTACAAGTGCTTTCCAGAGAAACCTCATTATTTATCTATGAGCCCAAGGGGTATGTGTGCCCCCTGCTTTTCCAATGCCACCCATCAAAGCCACAACTGCCTCCTCAATCACCCCTCTTATTGTGCACTGTGGCCACAGCCAGAACTGGACCACCCTGAGAGGTGATGACCATCTGAACCTCCTCTAGGAGCAATGTATTCTGAAATAACTGTAAAAACTGGAAAGTATTTTTAGCACAGCTAAGCATACTGGAAAAGCATTCTGCTGATAAGATACGTATGCAAAAGACTTGTGTGACTTGTTTGATTGAGCCTTTCATAGTCAAAATTAAGATATGCTAGGAAAGAAGAAAATGGTAAAAAAGCGGCAAAAAGACAAATATAAGCCCATTTCCAAATCCTGTATCTTTAGATATCCATTATAGTGATATCAAAAGCCTAATTCTCCAAATGTGTATTTGGTGGCTTTTAATGTGTGAAGAGACTTCTTCTGTTCAAGTCTGGGCTTTGTGGAAACCTGCGGTCAATTTCTTCAAACTGTGTCTGTTGTCTTAGGCAAATCACTTTAATCCCTATAGTGTAGCAAAGATAGATTAAGTTTACTGCAGATATCCAAATTATCAATGGCACAAACCCTCCAGGAAAAGGCTCCTTTGATCTTAGAGTAAGCAGAGCCCTAGTGAAGCTAATGAGACTGAATATGCAGGGTGAGTGCTGCCGTAGATACAATAAAGCTAGTGGCAAGGTGGAAAGGAGAGTAATTTTCCCACTGCATCTAGATTGCATTTTGTTGGTGGAGGGAAGGTGGAAATCCAAGTGGGTCTGTGTTTTTATCTATGAAATTTTAGTACATTCCTGTCAGGCTGCTTACGTATGCATTCTGCTCTCCTTGCGTTCCTGAAGAGTATATAAACCATCCTCCTCCAGTGACCCATCAGTGATGAATTACCTCTCCTCCACATTGTTTAATCACTCGGGTATTTTTCATGGCACAGCTGTGTTGCATTTGCTGCTGCTGGATTTAAATACATCTTCTTGCTTGCATTCCAAAAAGGGCTGACCCTGCAAGGTATAATCTATCTTCCTCCCTGAGAAGTTCTACCTGGTGATTTGGGTGACACCTCACAGCTCAACTAGAGGTCATGGGGCCAGATCTAAAAATTGGCGAGTTGAAACCTCTGGCCTCTGTTGTGCAGGACATTTCCTGAGGAGTTCAGAGTGCCTTAAAGATGATCAATCTGTTCAGTCCTGGCAGTGAGCTGTTCAGGATTGCCCAGACTGAAGCTGGAGTCCCTTTTAGCAAAGCTTATTCCTGCAAAATGGTACTTTAAGAGTGGAGAGCATCATGAAGTTATCATCTGTTATTTGATGTATTTATTTTGCTAACTCTCCTGTCAATCTGTCTACATGATTTTTGTGGAGTTTTGTTAAGTGCTGCTTTTCTGTCCTTTGTCATGCTTCTTCATATTCTATCTGATTGCTGCAGCAAAGAGACTCATATATGGCCATATCCTTTTGAGCTAGTTAGGAATGCTGTTCAAAAACAATCCCTGAGACCAAAGATGCTGGGAAATAAATGTGTTTTCTATTTTTCCTTATACAGTTGTTTTTATTTGTCATCGAAAGGGAGATCTCTCATTAGTTATCAATGGAGTTAGAGGACCATGGAATAATTAAAATAGGAAGGGCTGTCTGGTGGTCAGATCCAACCCTCCATTTGAAGCTGTGAATCTTGTAGAAATTTTGCAGAAATAATGAACTTCTGGTTTAAAAAAATGGAACATTGAAGATGTGCATTAACTTTTCTTCTCTGCCTTAAGTTTCTTTCAATAATCTATGTATTACTATTTACAGTAAAAACCTAAGGTATTTTATTGTCTAGGTCTTTTTATACTGTGTTTGCTACTTTGTTCAGCTAGCATTTCCTTTCCCTGCACTTATTCTGGTTTGTTGGTTGTTTGTTTTCTTAATAAGCAAACTCCTTTAGGGAAAGGAGTAGTTATTACTCTGTACAACATCTAATACATAGGAATCTTGATTGTGGTTAGATTATATTTACAATACTCTTCAAAAAAGATAATGGCACCACCTGCAGACAGGCCTTTCATGGGCATACTAGATACTAATTTTCTGTGACACGACTGTAGTACAAGGTGTCCAACATCAATCATAAAATGTTCTTTGTTGAAGCAATGAATCTTGGTAATAAATAATTGCCATTATCTCTTGTATATAAATGAAAATGGATGTTAATCATGGTAGTGAATAATGACACCAGGATGCATCTTATGGGAACAATTATATGTTATTTTGTTTGCTTCAATTTTGGTCATATTCACCTCAATTTCAAAATACAAAATGCTACAAAATAAGTCTGCTCTTAGCTGCTTGGCTGCTACACATCCGTGGTTCATTACTGTGTTATGAAGTTGTTACATACAAAAGCATACATATACCACATTGGATCCCTTCCTATGTCAAACAGTTAAACGAAAAATGTGTGCAATTCAACTACAGGCAGCTTGTCAGGCTGAAGTAAAGCTCCCCCTTAAATATACACAAGTTTAAGGAAGATTTTTTTTATAAGAAAGCTCTTGTAATTGCAGTTTTCATTTGCTACTGACCTGGTGCCTTTGCAAAGCTGGGACTCCTCTACAAATTGCTCTGCGGATCAGAGGTCACTTGTTCTAGGCTTGTCTTCCCTCCTGAAAAGAGAAAAGTACTACAAGGACCCTAAGCACAGGAACTGATGCTGAACTGAGGCTGAAGTCCTTACAGTCAAGGATTGTAGGATTGCCAAGGATTGAACTATTTTGGTTGGTTTTTACTAGCATGAATCATTAATGTAGTATGCCAAGAACTGTTTGTGAGCTTTTGTTTTGGTATAGTTTTATTTCTCCTCTCTTTAATTACTTCTGCTTTGGACTAGTGTGTAGCACTAAGATTAGTATTGCGAACTAGCTAGGGTAGGACCTTTCAAGGCTCTGCCTACAGAAGGAAAATTAGGTTGTAACTTCCTAATTAAAAAAATAAATAAATAATTGGAATCTCAGTGCTTCACATTTTCACATTCTGAGAATTTTTTACGTGCATGCAGTCTGGAGAATTGTGCTAGATGCTGTTCAAACACAAATACAGAGGCAAGTTGTACATCAGAGATCTACCTAGGAAAGACAAAGCCAGGCAGCTCGATCAGCAATTTTGCAGGTGCAGGTGGTTGAAGATGGAGTGATGTTGTGATATGAGCTGACAGGACTAAGCACATGTGCCATTTAGCATAATTATTGGATGCAGGGAGAGAATAATATATGCCTCCAACATAAATATTTTTATTTTTTTTTCTTAAAAACTGACTGGTACCAAAAAAGGTTAGCAAAAAATAAAATACATAACCAAGAAATAGAGAGCCACATATAAGTGTGGAATTTGGTGGGTTTATTTTTTGGTTCAGATTCAAAACCATGACACAGTGGTTCATCTTCCTACACAAACAGTTGTATGCTTATGTGCCTCACACTTAGCTTTATTTTAAGAATAATTTTTGGGCTAGTTTTTGGCTCCTCAATAAGAACTCTATTTAGGCATGTTATCAATTTCAAGGAGACTTTCACTGAAAAAAATTACCAGGTGAAAAATGTAATATCTAGTTTTGAAGAAAGACTGATTCTGAAACAGGTAGTGTGCTGGTTTTAACACTAGGGGGCACAATCAGGACGAGAGATGTAATAGAGCAACAACAGCAAACACAGTTTATTTATCTGAGGCTCTATAAATCTATAGGACCCCACTAGGCACTAACCATATACACAAACAACAACCCAACAATATCACGCAATAATGAAAAAAGCAAAATGACAACCTGCTCCTCTGAGCTAAGCTGGTGGGTTAGAGGAGCAAGGAAAGAAGGGAAGAGCCTCCTTGGAGGTGGTATTTCCTGGTTCTAGGAGCCTCTGAAAGACAGAACAGTGAGAGGAAACTCCCACTAGGGAAACCCAAGGGAAATATACCACACTGTGTTGCTGCTGGGTGGTCTTCTGCTGCCACTGATGGAGCTCCGGTGGTGTTGCAAGGTGAGGGAGATTGGGAGGGACCAGGAGGAGTGGCAGTTGATCCTCTCTCCACGAAGGCGAGCTGGGGAAAGGGTACATTTCCGGGTTTCGTGGATTTTATGAGCTGCCAATCTCGCATGGTTTTGGGGTGCTCTTCCTGAGTGTGCTATCCTCCCATTGGGTGGCTGCACTCGGCACCGCCCCCCTCTGAGATTTCAGCAAGATGGCGTCCCACCAAAAATTGCCCAAATGGCCGGACTCCAGGGCTCAGGGCCGCCATTGCTGCTGCCCTTCCACTGCCCTGCCACCACCAGGGATGCCCGGAGGCACCGTGCATGGGCTGCCCCCCCATGGATCCACTCTGGGTGGCAGTGCTGGCCTGGGGGACCACCCCTGCCCTGTGCACTGGCCACTGCTGCTGCAGGGCAGAGCCCCACCCCCTGCAGCCACCGCTATGGCTGCCGGGCCATCTGCCATCCACCATCAGCATGGCTGCCGGGGGTTTCCCTTTCTCGGGAGAAAAAAAAAAGTTTAAAAGACAAGACAACCTCTTACTTAAAAAGCAAAAACTGCTTTTGTAACCCACTACAGGTAGTATGTTAAGGATCTGAGTGTTCATTTGAGAAGTGCAATCCTCAACTCCTCCACCTGTTTAGTAGGCTGTCGCTTTACAAGCTCTTTTCCTTGTTGCTCTCTTTCCTTTCTCCCGGCTTGTGCTTCTTGTCTTCTGTGGAAAATGTTGCAAGTTTTGCGTTATCTTGGTGAAGAATAGGGGAAAAAAAATCTCATTTTCTTTCTGCAAGGGGAAAGAACAGTGTCCCATCACTTAAAGTGCTGTTTAAATCAGGCAAAAACTAAAGAACCTACATATTCAGTAGGCAAAACAGATTGTAATTGGTACTCTCACTAGATGCAATACTCTTTGACTGCTGCCAAACAGAATTTAGAAAGGTGAGAAATTCTTTATTAACACTTATGGATGAAAAATGCAAGGAAATAAAATATTTCTTAGTGTGATTCATATGAAAATATGCAGAAATTTTAATAGGAGTGGAGAGAAAACAGCGTAAGAGAAAAAAAAGGCTCAGAACAAAAACGGTCTCTTAAGAAGGAAGATATGATTGTGGCTTTTAGCAGTATCAGTGCTGACATAATTAAACTGGTGTAGGGCCTGGTTTGTGAGCAGTTGCTACAGAAACAGCCATGTTTATACTAAGACTTATTCCTTACTAATGACGTATTATTGCTTCTGTTCACTTTGCAGAGGTGGAAACAGCTGCACAAAGCCTCCACCATAAGAGGTGGATGAAAAGCATGGAAGGGTGCTGGGAAACAGTGAATGGAATGGCAGAAAGATTGAATTATTAAGTCAGCAAATTTTTAACACCTTATTTTAAATTGACAGGCAAGATTTGGATAATTCAGGGATTATTAATCTATCAGACTCCATCTGCAAAGCAGGGACTTTGACAGCTGCGCAGGCTTTGAGTTCCCTCCACTTTATCCTTTTTTTCCCATCCAGTGTCACAGTGAGACTCAACCCTGCTACTTGTCATGGTGATGGTTATCCTTTCCTCCCAAGGGTTCAGAGCAAAGCCCCAGTGTTCTGCCTTGGCAGGACTGTGAAGTGAAGAGGGGAGGAAGGAGCAGCCGTGCTGCAGGAACACCTCAATCACAGCATCATGATCTCAGACCTTCTTCACTGGCTGCTTTTATAAGGTGGAAGTTTCACAGCTTTTCCTTTGATGCTGTTAGAGCCATGCCAGAAAAGCAGCCCTTTTTGCCCCTACTGTAACCTACACCCACTTATTCCTGTCTATATCTTTAGGACATTCTGTTCCCATGCTTTCATTTGTGTGGCTACAAAAAGAGGGAGACTGGGGGAGAGTTTTGATTTAGAAATGACCACCCTGAGTGAAGCAATGTGATGTGCAAGCACTGTGCCTCCAAGCAATGGCATGGACTCTATATATTTAACATAATTCCTGCCATAATTGTAATTCGTGGCACGAGAGAAAACATCTCCTTGTATCCAACCTCTATCCTTCTCAAAGTGACCGAGTAAGGCATCCCTAGAGCTATCACCCAGCTCAAACTTCAGAAGCCTTGTTATAAGCTTGTGGAGCCCCTTAACTGAACACTTCCTCAGAGAGAGAAATACTGGAATTGTTTTGAGGTGTGGCTTTATCTTACCCTGAAACCTCAGATACATCCCCTGTTCAGAGGGGAATTTCATCATATTTCCCATTCTTCCCGTAAGACTGAAAGTTTCTTCCTTCAAGAAAATGGCTCAGTGATGAAGGAATACCACATGAGAAGGTGGAAGACTGAGCTCTTCTCTTGGTCTGAGAATGGTGAAAGCAGTGAGAGGGTTGGCAGAGGGCAGGAGGATCATGGTTCCTCAGGAGGTTCTGTCTGGGTTAGGTCAATACAAATGAGTAACAAACAGGGCCCCTGAAATGTCAGGAGACAGAGACTGTCTCTTCTTTCTCTCCAAGCCAAAGTCCACAGCTCCTTCTTTCCTCAGCAGCTGCTTTAGGAAATACCTCTCCTTTCTCCTACCTCACAGTACTGTGATGTAGAGGCTGTTAGTGGCTGATGTTCTCTGCTTTCCTGAGGCACAAAATGCAGCAGCCTAGAATGCAGGCAATTGAGACCACTGCAGAAATGCCAAAACTAGTTTGCAAATGTCTCAGTTCATGCATTTTCAAACAGGTGTCAGGAAAGGTGGCTGTTGTTCAAAAGGCATTTAATTGGCATTGCACTTTGTCGTGTTTTAATTGCACAAAAATGCAGTGACAAGAAAATCTGTGAGTGGGAAACTAAATAGGACAGTCTGTCTGCAATAAAAACAAATTTCCTTAATTAAATCTGCTCGGAAGTTACTAAAATTTTGTCACTTGCTTTATTTCACCATTTAGTTTCTGGAAAGAGAAAAGAAAGTGAGCATGTTCACACAAAAAATAACTTAGCACTATCATCTTTTCTAGATGACTAAAAGGCTGATGTTGTGTGGTAGAGTTCCTGGTAGAGAAATGGTTGAGTCGCAGAGGCTTTAAGTTTTTTTAGAACTTCTGCATAGTAAATTCAGGAGTTCTTTCAATTCTCAGCATCTGTGTGTGTCATATCTGTATCCATGTTTTGACTTCCGAAGTGCACTTGCTATTCACCAGCATGAATCAAGACTGTGAAAAGTAAAGAAGAACATGACCCTAATCCCTGGCTATTATAGTGATATATTCTGTACTGTTTGCAAGGGGAAATACATGAATCTGCCAAGTTCACCACTAAACCATAACCATATCTTTTAAATACCTCCAGAAATGGTGGCTCTACCACTTCCCTGGACGGCCTGTTCCAATGCGTGACAGCCCTCTCTGTGAAGAATCTTTTTGTAATACTTAATCTAAACGTCCCCTGGTGCAAATTGAAGCCATTTCCTCTTGTCCTGTTGCTTGTTTCCTGGGAGAAGAGACTGAGTCCCACCTTGTTACAACCTCCTTTCAGATAGTTGGAGGGAATGATCAGGTCTCACCTGAGCCTCCTTTTCTTCAGGCTAAATAGTCTCAGCTCTTCATAAGACTTGTACTCCAGACCCTTGACCATATTTTTCACTCTTCTCTGGACATACTCCAGCACCTCAATATCATTCTTGTAGTAAGGGGTCCAAAACTGAACACAGTATTTGAAAATAAATTTGAAATCCAGGTGAGATTTTGTTTTAGGCACCCAGGTAGCTATGAAAAGTTGTATGCTCTTCAACCCACCAGCAGGTTCTCTTGCTCAGGGCATGCCAAGCAACTCATGGAAACTGCTCTTGAACTCCATAGCACAATGCAACAGTTTGGATCAAAGCCCAAATTACGCACCACATGAGCCTAGCCCCATTGAGTGCCCCCTCTGATAATATGCAATATTCCAAACTCTGATCCTTGCTGATAAAGAAAATGGCACTTCTCATTATTTAGGGCTAAACCTCAAAATCCAGCAGCAAATCTTTCATGCTCAATTTGACTTTGGTCACTTGCTTGCCTGGGTCAGCCTGTTGGGTTTTGCTCTTGAGGAGTGGGGTTTTTTTAGTATTTTATCCAGAATGTGACGGTTATACTTCTCTAGAAGGTAACCTATAAATGTTGGTGAAATTTTCGTAGGCCTCACCTGAAAAGAGGCACATAACGAGTTTGGTTAACGATACCACTTCCTCGGGAGCAAACGTGAGATTTTTGCTTCTTCAGTTGGTAACTAGGGATTTCAGCTGTTCCACACAGAACGAAGTTGAGAGAAAGGTAATTACACTGCAGTGCATTAAAATGCATGTACTGCACATATAATTACTCAAGACTCTGTGTGTGTGTGTGTGTGTGTGTGTGTGTGTGTATTAACTTCATATTCATCCCTTAAAAACAGAACCGGTCATGGCTGGCAGAGGGTTCTTGCCAAAAGAAGCAAATTAGGAGGGTTATTAAAAACCAGTGTTTTTCTATGTTCAAAGCCAAGCCTAACAAATGCTTGCTCACTCCTGAGAGGGGAGTAGGGGATGGAAAGAGAAGCAGAGAGTTGAATTTGTGAAAGAAGTTAAAGTTGTTTATGTCTGTGTGGTTATGTTCTGCCTCTGCTTTACTACTACTAGTATAGTAACAGAACAAAATGGCAGTACATGAGGGAGTCTTGAGAGGCTGTCAGTGTTTATTTTTATGTGTGGTTTTCTGCCAAGCAGTGGCCATCTGTGTGGAGTTGAGTGGGAGTGCCAATAGCTGCTGCCTTAGCATTTCAATCTGCAACAGCAAAACTGCAGAGGTGGGTGTCCTTTGCCTGGGGACTATGCTGCCTCTTTGTGCTGTCCCTCTGTTGCAGGCCTTGTCCTGCAGCAAAGGCTGGGAAACACCAGCATTTCAGTCACAGATGTTGTTAGTTACTAAAAGCACTCTTGTGTTTCTTGTGGACTTTCGGGTTTGGCATTTAATTTGCTTAAGTTTGCGCTGGACCTTACTTTGTTGTTTGGTATATGTTTTCATCTCCGTCGCATCCCCAGTTTCTGTGTGACAGAGCATCTCCAGCTCTTCTCCCTTTGCCTTTATGGGAAGAGTTCTGCTCCTACTGCCAGAAGGTGCAATTCTCTTTTTGTTCTCTCCTCCTTCCTTTCCCCATCTCTTAAAAGTATCAGGAACATGACAGCAGCTCTTTTCACCTTCAAGATCATTCATATGTGGGACATCTTTGCCCATGTGGAGCTGGTGGCACAGCTGAGAGGAAAGGCCATCTGTGTCAGTAATGACAGTTGCAGAATTACAGAATATTCTGAGTTGGAAGGAACCCACAAGTATCAAGAGTCCAACTCTTAAGTGAATGGCCAGTATGGGGATTAAACACATGACCCTGTCATTGTTAGCACCATGCTCTAACCAACTGAGTCTGGGAAAATTAATTTGGAAGTTCCCATTGTCAGGACTCCTTTTCTGCCATCCTGTGTGGCTGTTGGCAGCAAGGCGGTTTGGCACTGGTCTGACAGCTCACCTCCTGGTGAGTGACCTACCACACAACTGAGACAATGAGGCCAGGGCCAGGGCACTGGGCTACTGTGCCATGCTGTCACCCCACTTCCCTTCAGTATGGCATCTTAGGCTATTCCTTTAGTGTTTAAATTGTGAAATAGTCAAGATAGACATTGGTGTGATGGAGAAATTAATGGTATTTGTGAGAATATTCGATGTATATTCCTTTTCTTGCAAAGCAGAACAGTGTAGCTTCTCAGGCCATTTGCGAAGGTGAAGAACTCTGGGCTGGATTTTTGCACTAGCTGTGATCACTGACCTGAAATTCCCTTCTTGATGTTTTAGAAGTATATAAATTAGAAGTATATAAACTTAGTAGATTAAACACTGTTAAAGGAGACCAACTGCTGGTGAAGGGGTCCTCAGCGTGACACCAGGCTGCCTTTGCAGCCTGGAGAACACATGCTGCATCTCTGAGCAGGAAGGGAGGATGAAGAGACATCCCCTGCAGTTCCTTAGGCTTTCTGTCGGCAAACAGAGGTGATCAGGAGTGACTGCATCTAAATTAAAAGGGAAAGTGATGATAATATGCTGGTGTTGTGATGGGTGCTTCATCCGTAACTGGATAGATCAGATTAGTCTTTCAAGTCATCACACAGAAAAACACTTTGAGGTATGACACATATGAAATTAGTTTGTAGTTCCCCTCTGTAGATAAAGTTGAGGCTTTTGGACCTTGGAGTTCACAGTTTGTATTGTTCACCCTCTTTCATCATGTATGTAAAGGAAAAAGAGAATTAATGTTTAAAACACCAAAACTGAATGGGGAGAAATTCTTAGAGAAATTCTGTTTCTCAAGCATGTGTTTAAGGTATGAGCAAAGAATGGAGATGCCAACATTCTACTTCTGTATCTGAAAAGCTGCTGAAGATCTTTTCACCAGGTGTGCAGGGAGAACAGCAGGGAGTGCTGCTTTAGAAGGGGGTTTCTTTGCATATGCAGTACACATGTAAAAGCAGAGAAAATAATGGACTAATGAAATGCTTACTTGGCGATATCCATCAAACTTCCCCAAAAACCAACACTGAAATTTTATAGGCTCAAGCAAAGTAATGCTGAGTAGCATGCTGCAACAAAAAATATACAAAATGTTGTCATTATCTAGATACAAGTGTACAATAAAATTCTTTGTAGTCGCATATTTCACAAAGAATGAAATACAATAATTTATCACTGGTACATGAGCGTCTTTTAGGGAGAGTAATTTCCACCTAAGGAAAAATGTTGCTTTATCATTAGCTAAATGGCAACAGTGAATGCAAACAAGACCATCTTTTTACTGATGACCCAAATATCCTGCTGCTGTAGCCGTGGCAGTGAGCATCCTGCCTGAGCAGCTGTCCAGCCCAGAACTGCAATCTGAGAAGGTGGAGCTGAGAATAAGCAAAGTCTGCTCATGCTTCACATCCTAATAACTTACTCCCTGTTGTATTTTGTGGGTTACAAAGCAGTTACATGGTACTTCCCTTGCTCTTTTGACAAAGAAAGTCTTTTCTAGTCTGCTTTGTCTCTAATGTTGAATTCAGTTTGCATATGCTCAGATACAACATTTGTATTCTTAGTAGAGCAAAACACTTGCAGAAGAATAGCAAAGAGTGTATCTGCAGTTAAGACTGTTGACTTTACATCTTAATAATGGAAGAATTTTTGCTGATGAAATAAGCATGCAGTTCTGCATTATATGATGTAAAGCTTATGGAGATGCTGTTTACTTGTGTCTGGCATAGTTATCTGAAAACTGCACAATTTTTAATGCAATATAACACAATGTTTTCTATGGCATCTTGACAGTCCTGTTGTCATTCAGTGAGGATAACAACGTTGTGGAGATAGAAAATGCTTAGATTAGACAGGAGGAAACAAGATGATGTTGGTGAAATTCCTCCAGATCAATAGGTCCTGGGATAAATGTTGCCATGAGATTTGTCATTTCAGGGTCTCTGCGGGCTCAGATGTATTGATTTTTTTCCTACACATTCTGAACTGCTTCCTAATCAGGAGAGTTAATAAAATCTTTTCTTTTTCTCTCTCTCTTTTTAGCAAAAGTTTAACTTTTAGTTCATTTATACAACAGTAGTCACTGTCTTGATGTGTCCTGAGCCAAAATAGCTTGCCATAGTCTATCAGCAGATTTAGTTTAGAGGATTTAATGGGGAAGAAAGGCAAAAGATTTTAAACAGTTGTTTTCTTGAAAAACTGCCAGGTGCCTTTGGTTTTTCCCTTTGATACTACGTCAGTGTCACAATGTGACTAGAGCCGTGGTTACCACAACTCTGATCCATGGCACTTTAAACCCTTTTTGCAGTCCAGGACATGAGGGTCCCTAGAGTCTGGTATCATGTTAATAATGTGGAGCCTGAGGGAAAGCTAAGAATGAGACATTTACTGGATTGCATGTTTTTCAGTGTGCTAGCTTCTTCTTCATGTTGTGAGCAGAAGTAGCAGTGCTTGGTGCTGCTTTGCAGACTTAGACCTTGGGGACAGGGTGGCACAACAGGTCAAGCTCATGTCACACACAAGTCATATTTTATGGTGACCCCATTGCTACTCATCCCTGAGTGCAAAACTTTTCCATAAATTGTTATGGGTTTTTTTGTCCAGAGAAGGGCAACCAGGCTGGTGAGGGGTCTAGAACACAGGTCCCGTAAGGAGTGGCTGAGGGAGCTGGGGTTGTTTAGCCTGGAGAAGAGGAGGCTCAGGGGAGACCTTATCACACTCTACAACTAAGGAGGAAAGGAGGGTGTAGCCAGGTGGGGGTCAGTCTCTTCTCCCAGGCAATCAGCAGAAGGACAATAGGGCACAGTCTTAAACTGCACCAGGGGAGGTTTGTGTTAGACATTAGGAGGAAGTTCTTTTCAGAGAGAATGATTGGGTATTGAAATGGGCTGCCCAGGGAAGTGGTGGAGCCACTGCCCCTGGAAGTGTTTAAGAAGAGACTGGATGTGGCGCTTAGTACCAGAGCTTAGTTGATGAGATGGTGTTAGGTCGTAGGTTGGACTTGATGATCTCAAAGGTCTTTTTCAACCTAGTTGATTCTGTGATTCTGTGTTGATTCCAGTAGCTTTCCCATGGCTTCTTTTATGTGGACTGTCTGAGGGAGAACAGAAAGAGATCCATTTAGTTATTCCTGCTCTTTATTACAGATATAGTTCCAGCCAACCAGCCATTAATCTTTTATATCAGAAAGATGCATTTATATTTAACAGTTGTACAAAAGAATGAGGATTCCTCAACAAAGGCAGTGTAGAAAGAGGCAATTTTCACTCCTCAGTAAGAGTTGATATGTGATTTTAGCAAACTGGTCCTTACTAATTCAGAATTTCTCTAGAGATGGATTTTCACCTTTCAGCAAATGTGGAAAAACGATAATATTACACAAAACAAACGTTCTTTTCTTAATATCTCTAGTTCTTCTTAGCTCTCTTTCTGCTGTCTTTGAGTGGTTTAGGTTCTTTTCTATCAGAGACCTGCATTACAGTTTATAGAGTTTCTTTATTGCAAACAAATGCAATTTCACCAATAATTTTATTTCTGGACTAATAAAATCCAGCTTCTTCTGGTTCCTGTAATGACATCAAACTGCCTGGTTTTATGACTAAGCTATGCTTTTTATGTATATTAAAAAAAGTGCCACAAATTTGAAGAAAGCCTATGAAAAAAGGTGTGAGTGGTGCTTGGGGAACATGCCTTAGAGTGAGAGATTAAAGAAGCTTCATCTAGTGTGGTGGTTTTAAGCACCACAATATTAACTAGGGGGGCACTTTTAATAGTGACGAGAAGAATGACAGAATGTGACAACAGCGAAACACTTTATTTGTCTGAAGCTCAAACAAAGGAAACACAGTTTAAGGGAACCCCAGACTCAACACAAAAAAAACAAGCACCCAACAAAAACCACAAAAAAGGAAAACAAAGAAAAAAAGGAATAAGGGAACTGCTTTCAAAGGCCAGCCAAGCTGGCCACAGAGAAGCAGTGGAAAGAAGAGCCACTTCTTCTCCCTCTTTGGTGGTAGCCAACTCCCAGCCTTTGGAATCTTTGTAAAACACAACACAGTGAAAGGTTCTCCCCCCAACCCGGGATGTTATCTGGGGAAGCTTTCAACCTGTAGTTGGGCTCGTGTAGCTCCAATACCGATGGAGGTGGGCTGAGTCAAGCCACGAGGCCTGGGAGTAGGAGAAAGGGAGCCGTGCTGCTGCTCTCCAGCTTTGCAGGAAGCCAAAGAGAGTCAACTTCCGTTTCTTCGGGCTTTTAAGCTCTCCAAGTCCCACGTGAATCTCGTGGTCTTCTTCCTGGTTTCACTGCCTCAGATTGCCCAGCGGTCTTGGCTCCACTTCTTCCTTTGAGGTTTCCGGCTCCAACAAAACGGCAGTTTCCACCAAAATCTGCGAGCCAACAGCCTCCTGGCGCCATCTTTTGCCAGCCGCGGGATGGCTGCCGCCTCCCAGAGCGCCCGCCGCCCACAGAACCCACAAAAGGGGCGTCTGGGGCTGACCGGGGCCACAGGAGCTGCCCGGGCCGCGACCACGCCCCTCCCGCCGTGCGGGGGCTGCCCCCGGGG
>VXBA01000474.1:114629-175459 GCA_013399895.1 Serilophus lunatus | reverse complement strand
TCTATCTGTAGGAAGGGAAGGAGTCAATTTGGTTATGGTCTAGAAGAACTAACACTGAAAAGAGACTTATGATACTACATAGTGTTTTGATCTCCATATTTTTTGTTGTGTTAGATCTGAGGATTTAATGCTGAGTTTTATATGGAAAAAATACATTATGGATAATTAATCTCTGTAGATACTTATAGAAGTAGTGAATTCTTCCTCACTTATAAATCTTTAATTCAGTAATACCTACCTCTTTTATACATGTTTTTATTTTATATATTGTCAGGCAAAGAAAAGTTGATACAGGTAACAGCACGACTGGGAATCTGTATAAAACTGTGTTATAGCTCAACCAGTGGTTTTAGGCTTAAGAGAAATTGGTTGGTGTTCTCTGGCCTGAATTGTGTGAAAGATCGTAATAGAGAATGGAATGCTGCCTTCTTGCCTTACAAAAATAAATACGAGAATATGATCAGTTAGTAAAATAAGCTGTTACAAATCAAGCGGTACTACTAAGTGAAGAAATATGTAGCAAGCAGGTAAATTAGGAGAGGAATGACCAGATCAAGAACTTTACAGTCTTGTTTCCTTCTGTCTAGCAAACCTTGTCAGTTTGAATGACTGGTATTATTGAAGTAATAATGACTAGTTCTGCTTTAGTGGATCTGTTACCATATGACAGTCAAGCTCACAGGCTGGTGCTGGTTACTATGTCAGGGAAAGGCCAGTTAGCACAATGATGCTGCAGAGACTGATTAAGCAATGGTTCTTGACAAGGTTTGCAACATAACTGCAAATTAATCAGACCTCTGAGATCTTTTAAGATTACCACCACAAGCGTTGGATTCCCATGGGCATGTTTATCACATGGGATCCTCACCATAGAGTGGTTATTAATACGCAGCTGTTTGTGTTAGAAATATATTGCTGCTACTGGTCAGGTCCCTTGGAAGATTCATCTGGTCTGTTTGACTGCTATCAAAGAAGACAGTAAAGCCATATTGATGACTTTAAATTGCTGCTTCTTATGTTTAGTACTGCTTATCATCTGCACCCAGGTACAAACAGAGCTACAGAGGTAGAAACATCTCACTGAATTTACTCTGGAAGTAAAAAATATTTGCTCCAGCAGTAGGGCTGTCAGGCATCAGTGACCTAGGACTGACAACCCACCTCTTCTTATAAAGTAATCAGCAGGTAAGAAGTTTTTCTAAAAATGACCTAAGCAAACTGATATACCCTGTCAGTGACAGGTTGTTTTGCATGCTCTGACAGAGACAATAGTTTTCCACGACTTTATCGTGCAAATCGTTTTTACAGACTCAGTCCATTTCTGGTATGGCAGAGACAAAAAAGAACAGTCTTCTCTACCAATGTCAGGAGGCAGAGGCTTTCCACCAGCTTGCCAGGGCTCTAGGCTGCACATGGCAAAGTGGGACAAAAAAAGCTGCCTGCTCAGTCCGGTGTGTAGGTCTGCCATCTGTGCAGCAAGGCTGTCAACTCGTTCATTCTTTACCCTTCACTTTCTATGCATACTTCTTTATCTGGTTTGCCCTATGTGCTTGTTGTCCAGGGACGATGAAGATCAAGTTAGTTACTGAAAAGTTCGCGTGCTGCTGAAATCCCATTTCTCTGCTCATTTTTACACCTTTCTAGAGCAGAATAGCAGAAGTGAAACCAAGATTCTTTGTGTAGGCTGATAATATTTCATGAGGAAAGTTCTTGGCAGAGCTTAAGCTTAAGCACAAGAGTCATGTTAATTGCATTTCTGTGGCTCTTGGTGAAGCTAGGTCACAGACAGGCAGCCTGGATCCTGGGCAAACCATTTTCCCACCTGTCTGCAAAAATCCTCTGTGTAATCCCTGAGTAACTCAAGCTATTTCAATCAAAAAATTAATTTGGATTAGCAACTAGCTATTTATTTCAGTGGGCTTTGGCTGTGGTTGACGACAAGTCCATATGCAATACCTGGGAGATACCTGAAATAAATATCAATGAACTGCTGCTCAGCAGCACTAATGAGGCTCTGGAAAACACTGCTCTGGCATGGCTGCACTGCTGTATTTCCGGAGTCCCCTGCTTCCTTCTGTCTTGTGTGTGTGCTTCCCAGAGTACAGTGCAGGAAGTGAAAACCCTGTGTATGCAGTCGTCATTCATGCAGATAATGCTGTTGTCACGACTCAGATGATTTATGCAGTGTAAGGCTTAAAGTCTCATCAGTCTTTTCTCCTAATTTTTGTTCAGCTCATATAGGAAAGTTTCCAGATTATGCATTAGGAAGAAAGAACAGGACAACAGACAGAGGTCTGAATTTTTTAAAACCTGGAATGAGTGTCGTAGTGTAATAGCTGATTTCTTCCACATCTCAGTCTTTGCGGAATCTCCCTGGTTGTATCAGGCAGTTGCTGTAGACTCAAAGTACAGCATTTTGGTTTGTGTAGATACAAAAGGCAAAAATCTTAAGAGCCAATTTAAGAATCTTTCTCACTTTCATATGCAAGATTTATGTGTGGGGAATGGATTTTGGGTTTTAAAGGTCTATATGAAAGAAACTGAGAGGAGAACTATGACAGATTGTAAAATACAGATATTATTAAGGCCAGTTTAGTAGCTTAATTGGATTAAAAGAATAGAATTTATCAGTATTTCAGTCACTATTGTTTTGACTGGACTTAAGATAGTTTTACTGGAAGGGAAAGCATGTTAAAAGTGGATGATGTATTCTTAAGGTGTAATAAAGTGTTAGTTCAATAGCACCACTTGTATAAGAATGGCCTTTCCAAAGCCGAGTGTTATCTATTGAATAATGATGCAGTGAGCAACTATTGCCTTTTGGCTCTTAGCGTCTGTCGGGTTAAATAACTTCTGCATCAGTCATTCTGCATAGAGCAAAATGTCATTTTAATAGAGCAGTGACATGAGATCAATAGGGCCTTCTTTGAAAATTAATTGTATTTGTCTTGTAGTGCTTGCTGGATCTTCAGGAATAACAAAGAAAGTAGAGAGTATTCAGAGTAATACAAAAAGTGAATAAAACTGTGTTTCAGTAATAGTATTGAAATATCCAGGCTTAAGGAGTCTGGTGTCCTGAGACAATATCCTAATCTTCTGAGGCAGGTTTAAGCCTATCTAAATACATTATTTACATGTTTGCTGGACACACATGTGCTTACACACTCACATGCACACTCTCACAGATTTCCATGAAGATGTAAATTGGTGTCATAAAAGCTGTCTCAGGTAACAGTGTAACAGCACGTATGTACCTTGATCAATGTGGAACTCAATTGTACTCCAAATTTATAGGACACTGCGAAGCAATCTTCTACAGAGAAGCTGTTCAGTAAAGCACTATCTTACATAAACAGTAAGATGTGGGATATTGACCAAATGTGCTTAGGCATTTAGAGAATGAGTTCAAAAGTACTCTATTAATCCAAATTTAGATAGTGATATTAATTCCAAAATATTTTCCCTCTTGTTTTCATGGTCAATCAACCCACATCAACAACTTTTTCTCCTTTGAGCTTGTCTTACACTAGGGTGCAGGGGTTGTGATGGGACCACTTGTTCAAACTGTGTAGAAAACTGAGGAACAATGGTCACTGAACAGCAGAATTGGTGTTGTTCTAGCACAGGATCACAAGCTGAACTTAAATTCAGTTAGAAGGCACTCTCAAATTGTGTGTATGCATATAGGTCGAATAGGTCCAATGAGCTTGTGAGTCAGCTGGTTGTTGCACAGATGGTAAAAAGGTCTTTTGCTGTCCACCACATTGGCACAATCACTGCCAGATAAATGACTTCTTATGGTGTCCAGTCTTTTAAGAATTGTATTCCACATCTTAGTATCTCACACACCTGAAGGCAAAACCACCCATAAGGTTAATGTCTGGGTTGGATGACTTGACAAAAAAAATGTGGGGAAAGAAGACTTACAAATTTTGCAATGGATACAGAAATATGGTGAACATACACTCTCCCTAAGTTGCTCCAAATTTATAGCTCTACAAACTAAAGGGAACTGAAAGCAGACATGAGGCCTGCTGATAGAGAGTTTCAAGAAATAAAGGAATAACATAGACATGGATAAAAGAACCTGTAGGAAAAACGGATGAATTACTATTATTAAAGCACCATATATATCCTATTTTTGATCAATTTTTTACTGATTTTCACAATTTATAAAATTTGTTTAATTTTTATTGATCCAATTATATAGCCTTAAATACTTAATCTTTTTTTTACAGGCAGTGAGCACTGATTAAGTTCTGATAGTGTGTACTTTGACCCATCTGTGAATGCTACATTTTGTCATCCTTATCATCAGAGCCCCTAATTTTTCATCTCGACAGAGTAAAACGGTCCATTTATTTGAAAAAAAAAACAACAAACCCTCAAAACGTGGCATGATTTATGTCTTTAAAAAATGGATATGAAGTCTACAATGATGTTAGCCAATCTACATTATTCTATATTAACTGAAAATTAAGAAATATTCCTGGCTATAATAACGGCCATAAGTTCAGGTTCAGAATGTCAGGAAGCCACGTCAGGAGCAGGCATCTGAAAAATGGTACCGATTGCTGGAAAAATAACAATCACTTGTGCTCAAATTTAATCAGTCTAAAACATCTTTACCAATTTGATGATGTACTTTGTGTGTGTGTACACAGTATGTACATGTACTTGATACAGGTGTATGCGTACATACGTATATAGTGACAGTTGGGTAAGGACATTCCTCTGAAAGCATTGGGGCGCTGGGGATCCCAAAAGTGGTATATGTGAATAAAGGCACTTTTGGACATTACTTTATTTATTTAAATTATATATTTGACTGGTGCATTTATCTAGGCTTTGCATTCAAACCGGAAATGAATTCTAATGGAGAGCGCTGTTGGAACTTTTTTGAACTTGCTATTTGTTGTGAGAATTGTAATAGGAAATTTATTTTAGTTTTTGGGATCACTTCTCTGTGGATTTTCTCATCTCAGCCCTCTTTCAGCCCTTTTTGCAGGACTGGAAGCAGAATTAATGGCTAGAAACTGAGCAAGCAGAGCTAGGGTATACACTCAGCTTTCAGATTCAGCCTTTCTTTCCTCAGAAACTCAGTTCTAATTCAAGAAGAGAGTGCCTGAAAAAGCTTCTTATGTTATTTCTGTGCTCATCATTGCTGTCAACATGTCAGAGGGATAAAAGTCACTATAGAAATGTAAAATCATTATGATCATTCCTGTTTCCCTCAGTACAGAGTGAAAAAGAGGTCATGGAGAATAATGCCAACAAAAATGACTGAAGGAAGGCAAATGAAACACAGCTGTATGACTTCCAATGAACATTTTGACAGATTAGATTGGAAACAGGATACTTCCTGGCTCTGACTGAAATCACTACTGGCTGCAGGACTGCAGTTAGTAAGACAGAAATGGCAATGCCATGTCAAATGAGTGGACCACGCAGCAGTGTTTTCCCTCATTTTCTTTGGCAATGTGGTAATAAAACGCGATTAAAACAAAAATCAAGAGTAGACACTGATTTCCCCCCACCCTGCCCCACTTTCATTGTTGTTATATGGCTGTGAGTTCCCCAGAGTCACATCTGCTTGCCGCTGCTGCCAGCAGTTGGCTTGGGCTCTCTCTCTATCTTGGCCCGTGGCTGGAGCCATAACCTTGGTCTAGCTGATCATCCTCCATGCTGGTTTTCCTAATTGTGAAAAACCTACAGTAGAATAATTCTGAATCAACTTACAAGGCTATTGGGGAGTCTTAATGAATATTCACAGAGCACTTTGAGACCCTTGAATGAAAGAAGCTATAAAAATGTAAGATGTTATTTTTTATTTATGAAGGTCCTCTGGGTTTTGGCCAACTGCCTGAATTGTTGACATTTAATTATTGAAACAGTATGCCTATCAGACTCCTTATGGTAGGAAGAGATAAATAATGCAGAAGACTTTAGAAAACCTGGTCAATACCCTCTCGAGATCTGAAGTAAATATACCAGACACAGAGCTCTAGCCTAAGAAGAACTGAAGGAATGAGATCAGTTGTTTGGAATGCTTTTTTATAATTTGTGCACAATGTTCTACAAATTATTTATTAATAGTGCATTTCTTCCAAGCAGCCTTTTCTGTATAAATACCATACTTCTTGCCAATAAGGGTTTCTTTATTGGATCCAATGAAAATGTATGAGCATTTTAAGTTACTTGAGCAATTACAGTGTTTCTTCCTGATATCTTTAACTGTTAAGGGTTTTTAAAAAAACTTTATGATTGATTCAATTAATACTTTTGAATATGCAATCTTCTTCATATGAAAAGAAAAAAGGATTTAGAGGTTTAGAATGCTTTTGAAGAAGCTTCTTAAAAAGAAGGAAGAGTCTGTGCAGTCACATTAATTATACAGTGTATTTCAGATGATGTTTTTCATCCAAGCATTGCAAAGTTTTTACAGCTGTTGAGGCTTAATGTCACTGCAAGGCAAAGTACATAATTTACAGTATTGATGGATAAAGTGAGACACTGATGTCTTATAAGACAACCTATGACAGAATCTTAGGCGCATAGCAAGGAAGCAAGGAAAATCTGTTCTTCCTTTGTCAGGCATAGTTCCTCCTCTCCAGACTGTAGAAAAGCAGTGACATTAACATTTACAGGGCTATTAGATGGGAGAGACATTTAAGGAAACCAGCAAACCAACACCTTTTGCCGCACCTCCTTAATTGCATGCTCGTTTTAACACCTGGATTTTGGTGGCACAAAGATTTATAAATAGATGCAGTTGACTGACTCTAGCAAGTTCTGGTTTGTCTTGATGCCATGCTACAGGCTGAGTAAATCCGAGATTAGAACTCCTCTATTCCATGACAGTGCAGTGATGTGGGGACATGATGCTAAATGAAACCTCTAACTGAGCAATGGAATTTTGGCTGTGATTTGAATGGAATTTTTTTGCCAACTTTCGTGGCCAGACATTAGTTCAGGAATTTATCCATCATAGTGATTTTGACTAATTTAGATATGTTCATTAAATTATTATATTCTGTCAGTTCAAGTAGAAACAGTATTTCTTTGTTTCCAGCTCTGTGCCAATTGTATCACAAGTGACTGTACTGAGGGAACAGTGCTCTGTGCAAAGTGTAATTTGCTGTCCATCGATTAACTAGCATCTTCTCCGTAGCATGTTTCCTCTTTCTGGCTATCTCTTGCTAAAAGTACTGACCTTGTCTGACCCTGTCTTAGTTATCAGATATGGCAAGCCCACAGCCTTAGGTAGTGTGACTCTGACTATTACTCCGTCCTTGGGCTATTACTCTGAATTTTTTCCAGCTTAAGTTGAAGGGGTTTCCTGTGTTTTATATTATACTTTACAAAAATCTACAAATGAATGAACAGATTTTTAAATGCTTACTGATGTGTTCGGCTCAATTCTTGCAGTTAAGCTTTTGAAACATTTGCTGTGATAATTAAATGGTAGGCATTTCACACACTGCAAGTATGTGGCATTTTGGAAGAATCTAGCTTATACCATCCATTTGACTTTGTCAACAGTAAGCACTGTGGTTACTATGAAGTCCGGGAATTAAATTGTCTGTGCCATAAACAAGGACAGTGGAATATCGAAAACAGAAACCATACCCTAAAATACACTCCATGCTTAAATATCCAGTACATTCTGGGATCCCTGACAGAATGCAAAAGTGTTCCCATGATCACCTGTTTCTAATGATTCTGCTTAATTGCCTTAAATCTTAAAGACAGTGGAGGGGGGAAGGGAAGTTTTGGAGTGACAGACTTAAAACATGAACAAGAAGGCCTGGAGTTGATTGGTGACTCAGGCTTTGACTTAGCTTAGTGATGCTAAATAAATCAGATTCTCTTCATTTGCCTTGCTTTATTCATTCAGAAGGAGGAATGATAATGTTTGTACTTGTCTCGGCAGAAGGTGTTCTTGGACAGGGACCCTATGACTGTACAGTGCTTAATATAGTGGTTCCCCTAGCTTGAATAATACCATAAATTTAACAAAAACTTTAGGAGTGTAGTGATGCATGGCAGTGGAGGCAGAAAGGAATCGTGGATATTAAAACTACTTTTGGTTTTGAGAACCAAGACCTTGTATTAATTTCTTTCCTTGTCTTACCAATATTTTCTGTGGGATGTGAAGTCATATCTGATATTGATTGATGTGTAGTCTGAAGCACAGATCAGTGTCAGCTTGTATTAAGCTGTAGTTGGACCTCTCCCCTCCTCCCCAGCCCTCCCCTTTCCCCTCAGTGCTTTAATGCTGTAAGTAGGTCATTGCAGAACTGGAAGCTGTATTTTTTTCCTTCTCTCCCATGTGGCTGCTGGAACACATTTAATTGCAAAGCAGAGCATCAAAGCTGGTGTAGGAAAGCTCACCTCCAAAAGATAATTAGCAAATCTCTGTTAGGGCAATGCAGTGGAAGGTAAGCTGCAACTGAAGATGGAAAAATAAGATGGTGTTCAGAGTCCACACATTTTTAAAAACAATTCCTGTTTGAGTCTTCAATAAATGTGTGTTTTACTGGGCCAGAGCAATGTTCAGATTCCCAGTTCAAGTGCACTTGGGTGTATAGTTGGATAAGGGAGATGTGGATGACTTCAATGCTGCATTTTGGAGGCCTGGCTAAAACATAAAATAGAAGCAGGAGGAAGAGGAGAGAAGTGAGATTTTACCTGAAACTGCATGAGGTGAAGTACAAAAGCCCAGCTTCCAGCAGGCATGTGGTGAAGCTGGATGTGACATAATAGATAAAGTCAAAAGTTAAAACAGAATAGACCAGCTGCCACTTGGTGATAGAGACTCCAGCTGCTCTTTAACCTAAGGTCACTCTGTCTCATAGAGTTTCCCCAAGCCCTGGTAAACACCTGGATACACCAAAGAATGGAATGGGGTGAAGATGTCATGGTCTTTCTTTGGAAACAGGTTGCAGGATGGGAATGTGGTGACCCTTTTGACCTGTGCTAATTATCCATCAAGAGAGAATAGATGCCTGTCACACCACCCACATACGGCATTTCTGACCAAAGTAATTCAAACTCTGCCTAAACCTAAAGAAATAATATAAGAGAGGTTAAAAATGAGAAGAAATTAGGAGAAGTTTTCCACCAGACTGCTAGTACAGTCCATGGGCTGAACCTCTCTTCTCCATCTCATATAGGGACACCTGTATGGGTAAGCAGTAACCTGTGTATGTACTAATTGCTTGCTTTAGAGAATAGGGCTTGCTTTTGCTTCATAATATTTTAGTAGACTGCTTTGCTTTAGAGTTTGTGCTTATGCTTTACCTTACATTGTTATTACATGGATTTAAATGTGTTTTTGCAGACAGACCCTATCACCAACTACCGTGAGCCCTCACTTGTCATAATTGGTATTGTTGCCTGAAAGCAGAATAAAGTATTAAAACACTACACAGATTTATGGAAGTGAAAGGAAAGAACAGCTTTTCTGGTCCAAAAAGAATAAGAATAAAAATCTCTTCACATTTATAACCTTCTAAGCTACCACCTATCATGTCATCCAACCAAAATTCACCTAATGCCTATGTCCCTAAAATACCCAACGAGAGTCTCCCTCATTCCCCGTGCCCTCCCAAGGTCAGCCCCTCTTTTCAAAGTGGGTCCGGGAGTCCTAGGCCTATGTTTCATCTTGCTACCTCCTTATCTATAGAAAAGAATGTAAACATCCAGGAACAGGCCTCACAACAGAAAAAGTGAGAGAGCCCATCATTCAAACTATGCAGCTAAATTAAATTCCTTGAAAATATAAAGCCACTCCCCCAGAATCAGTATTAATAAAAAGTGTTATTTCACAAACTGCTAGAGTGAATTCTTTATAGAGGTGCTGACAGTTTTGTCGATGGCAGAATAACATGAGGAAGACTTACTGAGGAGTCTCTCCTCTGTTGGTGAAATGGCAATCAAATTCCCCCCTCAGTCTTGCAAATCTGTTTGGTGAAGTTTTTCTCCCCTTGACAGGACCCTAACAGACTGATTGAAAACTAAAGGGTTTCAGTTTTCAGGGGGCCCTGACAGAAAAATAAATTACTAAAGGTGGAGAAAATCTCCACTCTCAGTAGGTTGGGCAAAAATTCCCTTTTCCCCATTTTATGTGACACAATAATACAACCAGTGATACTTGGTATGCTTTTAGGTGTTTTGGCACCAGCCCCATTACTGTGAATATATGAGGACAGCTGTTTGAAAACACTTGATTTCTGGATGTGTTTAACATAAAGACTATTTAAGCTTTTGGAAGATTGAGATGGAGAATGGATTGGACTACGGTTTGTCTGTAGAAGTTCAGACAAGCTGCTAGTTTTAAGCATAGAGTCTGTAGAGTCTCCTCCTGATTCTGCTAGGAGCTCCCTATATGAATTTATGTGGTAATGTAGTTCCCAAAATATGGATTATGGTCTTAGTGAATCATTCCACTGTAGTGATTATGAGATAAACTGATAAACAAAAATCTTTACCAAAAAATAGACTCTCATATTGTCATTTTAAGCATCGTATCAGCATACTTTTTGTATTTTGGTAGAATTTGGTTTTGTTTTGGGGTTTTTATATGTGGGGTAAACTTCCTTGATTTAATAATTGTACAGTTGAAGGATAGAAGTTTTATCCAGAATTTTCTTGCAACCATACATAACGTAAGTTGTCATTCATCAATGGAAAGGACTATATCTGCAGGACAACTTGTCACACATTAATAATGCTAATTAAGCTTCATTGGCAGATACAGCTGAAAGATTTTAATCCAGATGGCTTCCTTATAGGTTAAAAAAAAAAATACACACCATTCTAAAATTCAAAAACTTAATTTTTAGCTATCCAGAGTGTGTTGAGACCTCACATTACCATTAAATTAGAGATTACTGAGGGCTTTTTTGGAGATAGCTGGGAAAATCTGGATGGGCCATGACTTGTCTTGGAATGGGATGTTCAGAGGAGCTAAGGACCATTAGCAGAGCAGACCCAGGGAAGGTGCAACCACAAGGCCTTGCTCATGTTTTGCCTCCTGTCCCATGAACCAGAACAGAGAGTTTGGCAGTGCACATCAGAATAGAGATGGTGGGTCAAGTTCACAGCTGAGTCAAATCTCCCCTGAAGCTGTGCCAAGTTGGAAGTGATCCCTTGTGCTATAACTCTGGAGCAATTACATTAAGAGTCTTTATATAGGTCTTTATTGAGCTTTCAAACAAATATATGTCTTGTCACCATGCTGCTGGTTCTTGACTGCTACACTTTACCCATTTCCTTAAATGTGGTAATAATTTCTTTTTTTTTTATTTGGTTTGAATTTTTTCTTATGCTCTGCTTTGTCAGAAGAAAGGTTAGTTTATTCAATTACAGTTGAGTCCAGATTGGCAAATGAAGGGAAGATGTTAGCCTAAAGTAAAAGAAATCCCTGCTTCACTGGAAAATGTTTAGAAATGTGTATACTGTTCCCTTGTTTTGCCATCACATCAGCTTTGCTTATAATGTAATTTGGATATAGGGCCTCTAGTTCAGGAGTTTTCTGAATTGTTTTTCTGTAGGTTTCTTAATTTGTCTTGTATTCCTGTGGATATCTTTTTTCCTTGCCTTTTGTACGAGCCTGTCCCTGGGTCTGCTAGTAGCTCTGCTGGTTACATGTTCCTTTTTGTGCCTTAATTTGTGGAACAGGGTAATTCTACTTCCTTTCTTTGTAAAGCCACTGCAGAGCTGCAGCTGAAGAGCGAGCTTGGTATCATTATTTTTAATTCCTGTGTAGGGAGCTCCTTTTCTGTGGCAGAAATAATAATTCATTCTTCATTAATTTAAATTACAAATTGAACATTGGTAGCTTATTTACAAAGACAGTAACAGCACCACAGCTCTAGAGTGCAGCATGCAGAGTCAGACCCTGGACTGATACAGCTCAGCACATTCCACTGGAGGTAATGAAGCTGTGGTTTCTAGCAGATAGCATCTACAATACCTTTAAAAGCCCTCTCCACAATTTGCCACTTGCTAGTGTAGGCTCAGCAGCAGGATGAAATAATAGGAAAAGGCTAGTTAGGGAAAGGCTTGTTCTCTTGTAACAGAGGAAAAAGAGCTTGGTAAGAAAAGGAAGGTATAAGTTAGTCCATCTGTGATCTAAGGATCGTTTTCTCCAGACTTTGTCTAATTCTATGGTTTTGGGCCTCTTATGATTTTTCCAAAACTTCAAGGCCAGATTTCCATTAAGACAGTGTGTGGCAAAGTGCTCTAAAATGAGTTCTCTGCGTCTGTGCAGCACAGCTATCCTTACCTGGGGACTAGGATAGATCCAATCTATGTTTTCCAGCCATGGTGTTTGATGACTGCAGCACTGGGATACAGTGTCACATATCCCTTGCCCTGGCTCCATCAGGGCATCTGGCAGCTACAGGAAAGGCAGAGGAAGCTGCCTCTGTTGGCTCTGGCCTAGCTAGAAAATCCTGCAATTTTCCTTCCCTAGTTGGAGTATTATTGGCCTTAAATAATTTGGTCAATGCTATTTTCCTTATTCATTCCACTGTAGAACTTTCAAGCTTTTATTTAAAATCTGTTATTTGGCCCTTGCTATAAATAACTTCTTAAAAAAATTATATTCACATAGTTGCAAAAACAAAACATTGAATAAACAAGGTTTTTGTACTCTTGGTCTTGATATGTGCCACCTGCCATACTTTTAACTGAAATTTTCAAATATTTACATTTACTAAAAATATTTTAATGAGAAAGCAAGTTCAACTGTCAATAGCTGTTCAGTTTATATTAATCACCTTTAGTTCAATAGCCTCAGAAACTTACAATTCTTGTATATTTAAAGACAGAAGTATTTTGAAAAATCATTAATTAGGTTCTTTACCTTTAAAAGCAAAAGGTTTTTTTCCCCAAGGTGTGAAAACCTGGTTTTCATTTGTCTTAAAAGGCAGAAAATGTTCAATGACATTATTCAGCAATTATTTTTGAAGTTGTTTTCTATTTTTGTTGAGTGTCTGTCAAAAGATAATTACTATTGGGTTGTACTGGCTGAAATGTGTAAGATATCTTTGACTAAAAAGTGATATTCCCTTTTCAGTGAGCATCAAACAGACACTTTATTGGTCTAATCTAACACCTTATCTCACTAATTTTCTTCCAGACATTTTATTTCTTTATTTCAGATGCAAAAATACCACAATTTTTCCATATGCTTTGTTCTTTTGGACATCACCCACTCAGGTGACAGATCTCTCTTTCATATAATTAGAGATCATATAAAAAATTTCAGTTCTTTCTCTTCAGGGAACTGCCTCTTGGGCCATAACGAAAGAAAATTATTTATTCTCTGTAGAGTATAATTAGACCACTTCATAGAAACTCCACCATGAAATAGGATGCCAGATTAGTGTACAAAAGCACATTAAGTAGTTCCGTGAACTTGCTCAGAGAGCAAAAAGATCTATTATGTAGCAGTTGATACTATAGTTCTGTCCTGTCATTATCTTTTTTTTTTCTGTGGTCCCATAATTAGGGCTGAGCTAAGCAGTGTCAAAAAATTAAGTTTTTCCTCTTCAGTCCTGCAAATAAACCTTGCTCCATGTTAAACGTAAACTTATTCCAGCTGGTGAATTTTTTGGACATGTTTTTTAACATGCCTGATATCCATTCAGCCCAGGAAGCAGAAGTACCAGAAATGCAACAAGAAAATTGGATGAAGAACTGTAATAACAGAAAAAGTATCTCAGATCACCAGCTGAAGACTCATTATTCAGCATGTTAAGTTAAAAGTGGCATATATTTGAGTCTGGCTTTTGATCCCTGGCCTACACAGAAAGGTGTTTGAATAGATAAAATCCTTAAGTGATTGTCATACATCTCTATAGAGCATTTTAGAAAGACAGATGCATTTCCTTGTCTCTAGACTTTTTTCTTTGTGATCTTTTCATAAGAAATTAGGTTTTTTTAAAATATTAACATTTGCATTCCTGAATCATCTTGAGCTGTGCATCTGAGAAGACCCCGTTTTATGGATATTAAGAATGTTAACAAACTCACATAGCTTTTCCCCTCCCCAGAGTCTGAGAAACATAAGCCCTTCTGAAGTCATCAGGAGAGAGCTACCAGAATACCACTGACAACTTCAAGTATCACCCTTGACTGTCAGATGTGCATTGAGACACACAGAGCTGTGTGTACCGAAAGTGAAAAGAAAATTCTATGTGATTCTATGTGATTCTATGTGATTTTTGATTTTGGACAGACATTCTCTCCAAAATACATGTAATCTATTGAGACTGCCTATGTAAGGCTGACACAGGGACTTGGGTTTGAAGTAGAGATTTATGATCGTGTAGTGGAAATTTATTCCAAAGTTTTCTGGTTTTGGGGAATAAACCACTTCAATGCTGCACTGATGCTGCAAACTTCCTTTTGCTGTCTGTTGACTCTGCATCTTGATAGGGAAGTGGAATGAATGAGAAATGTTCCCCGCCTCTATGAAATGTAAACCATTTAAAATGGAACCTCACATTCTTCTTCCTCTTCCTGGAGGACTGGTAAGATACTGAGGGAACAGACAGTCTGTTGTTCGATTTTGGGAGAGGTGACAGTTTCTCTGTGTTAATTTTTCTTCTTTGAAACCTTTTGTAAATTTTTGACTCCCTTTGAGAAAGGAGCTAGCATTTTAGGTCTCAGTTAATGCTGGGGACACTATTGACTTTTGATTGACTTTGGTGTTGAGTGCTGAAATTTCTTATCAAACAAGTTTTGGTCGTCTTCTTTTTTAATCTAGTAAGAAGAGTATATTTAGTTCAGCCTGGTCATATCTTGTTCTCCATGATGCTTACAGAAACATGATGTCTACGAGGGGAGATGAATTTTGTAGGGAGGTGATCTTTTTAATTCTGTGAGGAGTATGGCAAGAATGCAGCAGTACCTGGAAGCAGTGCTTTATGCTAACCTCAGTAGAGTCACTTAATTTAGATCTTCCTGTTTACTCCCTGCACAGAGTATAAAATGCTTTAGGCTCTGCCTAATACACACTTGTTCAAGTTACTTCATGTTCTGTATCATTGTTGGATGCCCTTATGGTCATAAAGGGTTTGACTGGATTTGGTTTGTATTCTAGGGATTTATTTTCCCTTCTGAATATAGACTCCATTGCAGATTATTTTCCTCTAAAAATGTCTAATAAAAAATACAGCATTGTAAAACCTTAGCAAAGCCTCTTACGTAGTTAACCAAAAGGCATGGGATCTGGAGACACACTGCTTTTTTTTTTTTTTTTTTTTTAAGTTGTAACATGAGGTTGTGTAAAGATCAGGAACAAAAGGGTTCAGAAAGGCTGAGAGCAGTCACCAACAGATGACAAAATCTGACCTAGATTGTCAGTTTATCCTTTTTAGTTTTAAAACTTACATTTTTAGCTGGTAAGACCTTCTTCTGTCAGATTTTTTGGGGGCTTGGGGATCTGCATTTATTTTGAACTAGTCATCTGAATACTCTGTGGTTTTTTGGGGATGTGCACCCATGTATACAGATAAAACTGTCAAAAACATATTATGCTCAGTTATACCACATACAGTGTTTCATGCTTTTCCTTTTATGATACATGTTGTTTTGTGCTGCCTCGCATAGGATAAATTGGGCATGACAGTAAACAGCATGCCTGATTTAGTATGTGATCTGAGGGCAATGTTGATTCCATCCTTCAAGGATTTCCCTCAAAATCGGTACCTCAGACTCAGATGTGGAAGGGGTAAAAATCCATCCTGTCAGAAGTTAATCCCTTTGCACAATAAAAATTGACATCTACACTTGCAGTACTATGTTAGAAACGAAAGTCAGTTTTCAGTGAAAGTAGAAAAAATTTGATCAGTGTAGTGCAAAATATGCTTCCAGTTGCAGAAATGCGTTCTCCCACCACTTCTGCAAAGGGAATCTTTCCTTGCAGGACTGAACGTTGCTACCCTGATTTACCATTACCCTTCGATCTGTTGAAATTATGTATGTGCAAAAGGGATGCAGCTCTATCTATTCTTACTTATCACCACACAGCTTTCTCTTCCTCTTTTTGTGTGGAACAAATGCCTGAATGAGGTGGAAAATGAAGAACTAGGTACAAGGAACAGCAAAAGGTTCAGACTTAACAATCTTATGAGGTCTTGTGTTATATCTTAATGATTACTGATAGTCATTGCAGAACTGTAGGAGGACTATTGCATCTTTAATGTGCAGGTATTAGGGAAGCACAGGGCTCAAATATCATATTTTTATTACTGAGATGTTTCAGAGCAGCATTCATGCTGAAATGAAGATAGGTGAAATACATTGTTTTGAGTTCACCTACAGGTAGGTAAAATTCTCAGGCTTTCTGAAATACTAGACTATTTTACACTGCAGTCTCTTACAAGCAACTGGGATCAGGTGCTGCCAGCAGCCTCAAGCAGTGTGTTGGACACCTGGAAGCCAGCTGCAGTGAGCCTGCCCATTCAGATAGAGGGGAGGAGACCAAGGTGGAAAGCTTTCGGATGTGCATTGCCACAGGGCACCCCAGGCTGCAACCCTCACTTCTGTGACAGGAGGGAACTATTTCGACTTTGAGGGGTCCAGAACTGGGAGACAAGAGTTGATGGTGCCCAGCACCTGGAGAAAGGTGCATGTCTCAGGGCTCCCCACTCCAAGAGTTTTTCTCTCTCTTGTGTACTGAGCCCCCCATCATATGCCATGGTAGCATTTCAATCTCTGAATCAGGAGACATGTTTTTAGTTTTGTTGTGAAAGCCTCACTGTTCTAGTTCTTTTAAGAAGGTGCTCACCCCTCTGTGAATTGAGTCCTGTTTCAATACTGTCCTACTTATGCAATAACATGAATGAACAATAAGTGGGACTGATACATTATTATTATGTGAAATTTACAGATAATTTCCATCAATTTCCATCGAGGAGCAGGACTGTGTGCAGTTAACTTGCTGAAGGAATTGCATGGACAATTATCATATATTTTGGGTAATGAAGAAATGCCAATTCACTAAACGGATGTCTTCTGAGTAAACAGTTATATTCATTTCAAACCTCATTTATATAACTAATGATGTGCAAACTGTATTTGGACTGTAATTGATACAGCTCAGGTCACCAGCTAATTTAAAATACATATAAATAATACAGCTCCCTTGCAGATATGATTAGTAGAAAGTATCAAATTTGGAGCCTCTGGTGTTGAAAACGGAGCCTTAAGTTCAGAAACTGGTAGACTCATTTGGCAAATTGCTGTACAGCTTCACCCAGTCTTTTCCAGGTTGAAGGAATAAGCTACTCTTCCCACCACATGAGATTTTCCACCTCCTTTCTCCAACTTCTTAACTCCAAACTGAATTTTTCTTTCCTCCTTTGAAATACAGTGGGGTCCTAAGGTAATTTCTTCCTCCCCAAGTTATTAAGTCTAATGAATAGGGGTCATTTCAATTTTAACTCTATCAGGAGCACTGAATTTTCCAAATTATACCCTGCCACAAATAGCAATAAATCCTTTCAGCCTGTGGGAGCAGCCATCTCCCACAGTCTGTGATCAGCTTATCCCAATGCACAGCAGTTTCTCTTGGATTGTCTCTTGGTGATTGCACATGCTTTATCATCAGTTTTTTATTTAGCTTTTCATGGATTGATCAACCTTAGCAAGTCAATGGCTAATAGGGTGAGGGCTGGGCTGTGTTGCTGCAACATGCAAGTAGATGCACTTCAATTTTCTGATGTTTCCCCCCCTGTTCTAGATGAAATTTTTGGAATACCAGAGCATTTCTGTACTGACAAAGAAACAGAACACATCCATGCAGACCACCTGCACTACAGCAGACCAGGCTAAGATAAATTTTTTAAATTGCTAAGTTCTTAATTCAGTCTTTAATTACTGCAGGAAAGACTTAAATGCATCACTTAACTTGGTTTAAACTTCACAACTGTGTTGTGTTCCATTTAGATCAAAATTTGTAGTCTTGAATTCTTAGCAATCGTAGCAACTTACAGAATGAAACTTGCGGTGGTTATGGATGGCTTAGTGTTTAGAGGTAGATTCTAGTTATAAAATCTGCTGTTTTGAATATTGAGAAGCTTTGAGAGTTATTTCACTTCAGGATGGAGAGGAACCATTCATAAAAAGAAGAGGCAAATATGGGTTTCAGTGTGAGAAGACTGGGAGCTGAGACTCCTAGTATTCACCTGAAGCCTAGAAAGCTGCTCTCCTCTCCTCCTTCTCCTCTTGCTGTCTTTGCTTTGGGAGAGCAGTGCAGTTACCAGGGCTTTCTACTTTCCTTCCACCCTGTCTCTCTGCTCTCAACCTGTGTGAATGCTGCTGCAGAATTTGCCTTCTTGTTTTGGCTGAATTCCACCATGCCAATCATCCTGTATGCAGGCAAGAAATCGCTATGAAATGTGTGGTTTGTTCCACCTTTCTTGATTTCACTGAGACTGGGCTGAAGAAATTTAGTTGTTGTGGTTTCAGCTCTATTATTTACCCTCTGTAGGGCCTTTAACTATTTATTTAGCTTATGATAGTTTACTGACAGGCGTTAGCTCACCTACCCATCCTCTAAGTTAGCAGGAAGCTACACGAGCTAGTGCTAAGTCCATGCTAGTATTCTCGACCTCTCATCAACGTGTATGACCATAGCATCCTATTTATCTCAATTAAAAAGAATCTGTCTGGCTTACAGTTCCTGCAAAGTACCATGCAAAACTTGCAAGGCAATGCCTTCATGTCTTTATTACTTTTTTTATAAAACCTCATAAATGGATAATTGCCACACCAGTAGAGTGAGCACTCTGAAATTACTAAGGGCTTTCAGGAACTCAGTGTTAATTAAGCTAAGTAAAAATGTCTTTTAAGGGCATAGGTAAATTGAAGAGATTATATATTGCTTTTTATTCCTGCTTTATAAATAAAATCAAGTCCCACAGAGGATCTGTGTCTTTTGGATCCATATCCATCCCCCAGCAAAGTTCCTTCTCTTCCTTACACACTGCTGTAGACCATTGGCACAGTATGGTGTGTTTAACATAGGAGCTGTTATGTGTTGCTTTGGAGCTTTTTTTCTTGTTAGAGGAACGCTCTAAATTTTTGTCAACTTTTGTCAACAACTGACTATACTGCTGAAGCTTTGGAAGGCAATCATGTAACGGGAGGGTTGTAGTAAGCAGGGAACGTTTCTATCAGCCTGAATCTTGCTAACTAGAGTCAGCCTTGAGCCAGATTGACCCCTGAAGACACAGGTACTGCTATTTGGGCTAAGTTCTCACAGAGGAATTTGCCAGAATGCTGCTCTGTCACTCTTGTTCAAGCAGCGATGCAGGTGATGTGAAATTTATAAGCCATGTGAGTCATATACATGATATTGTATTTATAGCATTCTAATGAGGTCTCATTAAGATGTATTAGAAAAGTACTTTGAAATTCTTCAGAGAAAGATATCATCACAGAAATACATTGCATTTTCCAATCTTGACATCAATATGTTCTTCAATTTAAGTTTTCTAGATCTGAACTTCAATTTAGAATCCTCTCCTTCAAGGTGGCAGGAAGCTTACAAGACTGAAGTGCTCCCAGACTTCTCGGCAAACTGAATGATGGTCCAAGAAGTCTATGGCTTGGGCACTTCCACGTTATATTTCTACCATAAACCATGCAGGTTTTCCCCTGCCTTTCGCAGTCAGCTGCAATACCAGCAGTAGAGCCACATAATTAACCAAAAAGATCCTTTCATTAGTATTTGTTAACATAATAGCTAGAAATGTAGGCTCAGCTAGTCAACCAAAATATACTCCTTTGCTACTGAATTTGGAGTGGGAGGAAGCATGGTGGAGGAGAGAACATGAGTACAGATTGCCTTTTCCCCTTCACTCTCATTTGTTTTCCAAGCTGAGCGGGCTTGCTGCCTTCTGAAAAGGAGAGAGACAGAAGCAGAGACTTAAGGGAGCAAATTGGGATTAGTCACTGCAGCGATCATGCATAGAGGAATATGTGATTATTTTGGGCCTACTTTTCTTGGTCTCTTGTCAAAAAGCACTGCTTCTGTGCACAGAGTAAGTGGAAACTTATCAGAAGGATTTTCTAGGCCACCGTGACTGACATTAGAAAATAGTTCCCAACTGAAGGCTTTTCAAACTTAATTATTAGTGGGGTTGTTGTGTTGCTTCAGGTCAGAGTCTTGTATTAAGGATGATGTCCTTCTTCACGGAACAGAGGAGATGCAAAACCTTTACCCTTTTGGAGAACAAAAAATGAAAATTGAAATAAATTCATTATCTTGTAGCTGTGCTTGATAGCTGGAATGCAGATTGAAGGAGCACTGAGATCTCCTAGTAGAGAGAGCTGGAAGCCTGCTGGGCTGTTTGCTGTCATCACTGGATGAAGTAACTGGCTTGGTCTCCAAAGGAGCAGCATCAATCCACATCAGTCAAAAGCAACAAAAAAATAAATACAGAAGAAAGAGAGAGAGGCTGCAGAATGCAACACATAAATCGGTCAGATACAAAACAGTTATGTTTCCAAACTGCTGGGTTTTTAATATTATTTTAAAGGTGAGGTACATAAAACCACATGCGAGCTTTATATGTTTCCTATTTATATAATTTTTAAATACATACATGAAACAAATTGACAGAAGCTGTTGAGGTTTATTATAAAACTTTAAAAAGGAAACATTTTTGATCATGTGTAGGGAGCAATTGAAAAAGAAGCAGAAACGGGTACTTGTGTCTCCTATTACTGGCAGAACAGAAGGCAGGTGAAAATTGAAAAAGAGTAGCATCAAATAATGGCAGCAGAAGTTTTTGAAGAAAAAGAAAAAACCTTACTCTGTGTGGGACAGCCAATGAAGGGATTCAACAAGGAAGCTGACATCATCAAAACACACAGGAAATGTATTTTATATACTAAGTGTTCAATTCTTATCTAGGATAGCAGGAATTGGAATAAACCAAAGTCAGGAGAAATAAAACATTTATAAACAGGGCTTTAAGAATATCACCAATGCATCCACCTTGAAAACTTATAAACAAATATGTAGTCTTGTAGAACTGGAGCCAGTGGAGAAGGTAAGAGACTAAGTGGCTTGTGCTGTGCATCTGTTCTTGAGTGGGTGCCCTGGGCAGGCAGCTGAACCAGGAAGGAGCCAAGCCAACATAACGAGACCTAGTGCTGTCTGTGCTGTGTGAATGGAGGCCTCGAATATAATCATCCTATATGTAATAATAGTTCTGAATAGCAGTGGCTCCAGGAGTTATTATTCAGAGCAAATAATGCTGTGTCAAGTCCCTTACATTTCTCCAGTTTCTGACATGACACACAGTCACTAAAATAGACCTTACTTTTATGAACCTGGTGCCACCTCTACAGCAAACAAGTCCTCCCTCTGTTAATTGAGACACAGAGAAATGTATCTAACTTCTCAAATTACTTGAGAATTTTTTTATCCCTCTTTCTCCAACTTCCTTGCTTTCTCCTTGTAGCAGAGATCACCGAAGCAGGAAAGAAATTAAACAGCATACTTAATGCAAATAATTACTTCCTGGATGGTTTTGTTTTCTTTTAGATATGCTGCCTGACAGTTAAAATCTCAAAAAAAAAAAAATCTGAGGGGTATTTGATTAAATCCCTCTTAAAAAATAAATCTCTCTTACCAGGACAATATCGTTCTTATAATTTTTTTTTTCTAGATGTAGAATCAAATCAGTTAGTTATCACAGTTGAAGCTGCTTCTGCCCCTTGAGGAATTTTGTTTGAATTATAATCATTATTCTAGCTATGCTCCTCATCTTTTTCCCTAGATCCTCATTCTGAGCTGCTTTTGCAAAAGCATGCTGGAATTTTTAGGAATGGCTATCATTAAATACTTAAAATGAAACAACATCAACCATGTAAGCTCTGGATATCAAATATGTTCTTAATTTTTTCAAAATTTAAGTGTGAATAAAATGACATGCAAATTTTCAGCTTCAGGTAAAATACCTGTGTTTTCTTAACAAATATGTGCCAACATTAACATCAGTGAGTTAGTGTAATTCTGCAGGAACTGTGCTTTGGCCTATGATATGGAAGTCATAAAGGCCAGATTTGTAGGTCTGTGAAGGTACAAATTGGTGCCAGTGGGATTTTTTAAAGAAAAAATTTTTATACTGTATCTTATAAATACCTTTAAAAATTTGAGAGGTCTCTCCAGCTAGTGCAAAACCCCTTGCCAGTACTTTGCCTGGCCATGAGACCAAGTCAAAGCGACATTGGTGTTAGCTACATGATCCTGAGACTTCATGTTGAGATCATAGCTTCCCTGGTGTGAAATAAGGAAGGATGATCTTGCCATTAACTTGGTAAATTGGAACCCAAGGAGAACTGGCTAGATTCACATTGGAATGGAAAAGGCGGACTTGTTTTCATCCTTACATCTACAGTGGTCAAACTTTACTATATCTGGTGATGATGAGAACTGTAGGCATTTGATTTCAAGCTATATTCATGCCATATTGGATGACTCTGTTTTTCTGACCTGCATCTAAATGATAGCTACTGGCTTTTCTAGTACACCTTACTAAAACAACAGACATAGTCTTTACTTTCCAACTTTTGGTTTACCCTGTGTAGATACAGTCTGCTTTTGTCGGGCAGTGATGTGGTTTTGTGAGTTTGGAATTATTTGTAATGTGATTGTGGTGGATTTCAACCAAGAATAGTGCCTCATTCTTGTAGGAAATACAATTTTTTTTTCTTTTGTAATTATTTAATTTGATATGGAAGCAGGAGTTTCCCTATAAGCCTTTAAAATTTACAGCTCATGGGCTGAAGAGGCTCCAGTGTGCAGTGCTGCACAGGACACAATATTGGACCTTTTTTTTCAGTCCTCAGCACTGTATAAGAAGAAAATCTTGACACAGGTATGATCTTGAGTCTTTGTTTCTCAAAATCTTTTCTTCTACAAACTTCTTATCAGGTTAGGGAATTAGTAATGGGAAAAGAATCTGAGATAACAGTACCTTTTAACTCATGGCAGTGTGAAGAGGAAGATTTTGAGGAGTTCAAATATGTCAATATGAGGCACAGAGCCTCATCTTAGAGAATGAAACTCTTATGTACTCCTAAAAATCTCTCTGAAACGCAAAGCTGTCCAGGAGTATAAAGATGTGGCTCTTTCATTTTAGTTTTGCTCTGCGTGCCTTGCTAACAATAGGTGTGGTGTGAATTTTTGATTTCGCACTTGCTAATTGCTGTATGTTTCAGGAAGATGTGTCAGTTTTCTTTCACAGCAAGGGCCCTAATCGTGAATGACTCCTCAGTGCCACTGTGCAATTTTAATTCTATTCTAGGTTAGTCGAAAAAGTCACACATTATGACAGTATGAGGCATTTGGAAAGAAGACTTTTTTATGACAGAAGTGAAAACAAGTTACACCAAGGCAGTGTGTTGAGAGAGTAAGACCTCTTCCAAATCTGTATTCAGCTGCACATGTTGTTTTGTACATAATGGGACTTTCATCTGGCTCAAAGAATACAGGACAAATTATTTTACAAGGATGATAAGTCCTTGTACTGTTGCTCTAGTGAATTGGACACAAATAAGTCTTCCATTACCATCAGTCATGCGTGTCTTCCTACTTTCAACTAGAGACAAATGGAGGAAAAATCCAAGATTTTCCCAGCTTCTGTTTTTACTGTGGCCAATACTAAGACATGCCTGCTTTTTGGAGCATGATTTCTAGTCTTTGGGTTTAGTTTTCTTATTTAGACATCCTGCATTTCTGTGCAACTTTATAAGGACATAGATGTTTTTCTGTCTTTTTGGTATGCTAAGTGTAAGAACTAAATGAACAGCTCACAGGGCTAATAAGACAAGGAAGAGGAATACTTGTCAAATTCATTGTAGTTTATTCATAAACATGCAAATATTTAGGGCAAACATGAATGTTCACTTTCATATACATACTAGGAGATGCATTTGCAGCAGCAGAGGTAAGGAAAGCATGGTTAATTTTGTTACCAGATAAATACACTTTTTGTTTATAGACTGAGATATGATAAGTAATAGTGTTTATGATCCAAATATTACCTGGTGCTTGAAGGGAAGAGTGCTTCAGTCTGTTACTGCTGGTGTTTCGTTAAGCTGTGGAGAAACTATTGTGTGCAAATGACTTCTAGTGCTGTGAATTGTAGGGAGTTCACGGTGCTATTGAGTGATGAGTTTCTCCTCTGAAGTCTGGGGGGTACAGAAAACTCCATGACATCAGTGACCCATAGCTTTCTTCTGTGAGCTCTCCCTACTCCTCACATCACAAGAATATGTCTGGAGTTAAAATACTTCATCAGCCACAAAAAAGAACCCTGAGGAAACATCAAACCATCTTCCTCATCTGCTGATTTGAATTTCTAAAGACTGATGGGAAACACCTGTATCAGGAGTGTGCTTCTGTCCATTGACTTTCCTTGTACCTGAGTTAGGTGGCAAAAATTACATTGGGAGTAGACCTGAGATGAGAAACAACATTGTAGACTGATACTGATAATAAAGAAATTTCATTGCTCTATGAGCATACTGGAGTGATAAAAGGAGAGAAAACTCAATGGTGTCAGTAAGGACCTGGTAAAGAATAAGTAAATAATGTAATCAACATTTTAAAAAACTATTAATAACAAAGATAAACTACTCATTTCCTTTGAGATGAAACAGCTTCAGTTACTACAGGAGTTCAGCACTGCCAGTATGCGTGTTCTGGCATCTTTTTCCGATGGATGGGTTGTATATGTACATGTACATAAATGACTAGGCTCTCTGAAGGTAGAAAGATTTAAAAGGGCACACATGGCTTAAAAAAAAAAAAACTTTGCTCTGTAGCAGGCAAGGGCACCAATCCCCCCCTCAGCACCATGAAAGAACAAGTCACAGACAGCCATGAAATGTGCAAGGGAGATCCTGGAGTCTTAGTCCTAATGATCTCTTTATTGTAAATTCAGCATTATATTTATACCCTACTATAGTTTACATAATCCATAGCCAATTAACCAAGAGTCTGGTGTCCACACGGTGTCCACGAGCTGTCTCTTCCAATCCTCTGCAGTAACATTATGGTCAGGAGATCCTTGTATCTGCTGTTTCTGATTCATCTGTCCCACATGCATAGTCTGTGATGGCCTAGATATTTGCCAGCCACTTTTTGCATCCACAGTGCTCAGCTCTGTTTTTCTGAAGGATCTTGTCGACACTTATCTGCATCTAAAATAGCTATATACATTTACAAAACTGATATTAGTGACTTTTCATAGTCACATGTGTGGAAGAAGAACCTTCCGTACTTTAGTATTCTGAAGTACAGGCAGGTATGCTCACAGGAAGATCATGAAAAATGTTTTGGTTCAGCTGAAGCTGTCTTAGGCAATATATTTGTTCCTTGAATTTTGAGTACAGGAATTGATAAAAGACGTTTGTATTATCTGCATTGCAGTTATTGAGAAATGACCATAGTGAGACCTGCAAACAGCAGTCAGGCAACTAGACTAATGTATTTTTTGCCTGGATTAGTGTAAAGTGTTTATGTATGGAAGCACCACTTGCTATGAATTAAATAAAAGCAAGAAAAAAAGTCCATATCATCATCCTTTTTCCTTGTCCATCCCTTTTACCAGTGACAAAAATACTTCATAAAAGAGAAGATGAAAACAAGGGCATAAACAAATACCTGGTGAACTCATATCTAGAAGTTAACTAGGAAAGAAAATCATTATCACTTTTAAGCTGTTCATATTTTTAAATGTCACAATGATAATGTTATGTATTGTATTGTCTAGTGACCTGAAATTTTTTTATATTACCAATGAGTTGATGCCTATGAAATAAAGTTCAGTAAATATTTACTGTGGGATATGTCTGAGAAAGGTCATATTGACTCATTTAAGGACATGCTGTTTATAAATTTATCCTTTTCAGAGGAGACTGTAAAGGCTTCCCTTCCTGAGTTAAAATGAATGCTGTAAAATTATATTTTTTTGTTTTGCAGTCAGTTCTACTGTAGGAAACAGACTTCCCATTGAAGATTTCCACACAGCCTTTTCTCAGCTGATTTAATCTCTCAGTTTATTAAGTCTTCTCTTGCCTGTAGCCATTTTTATGCCTGGGGTAAAGCTCTGTCAGGTTTTAAAAGAGAAATATATATAAGAAAACCAATGGCTAAGTTAATTCTTTAAATTCTACCTTCACAGGGTACGCAGCTGCCAAACCATCTAGAATTTTAATCTGTATGCTCTCCATACGATTACTACTGAGATACCTCAGTCTATGATATTAGGCTGGTGAATGTATATCTAACCATTTGTCTGCATCCCTCTTGGCCAGTGAATAACTGCCAAGTGTAAAAACCACATGACTGCACCAAAGAATAACAATTTCTAGGAAGAGAACACTAGAACTGCAGATCATGGTCTCAGCATCACCTAATGAACCAAGATTTTATTATCCTTTGAATGATTTTTTAGCAACCTTGCTTCATAAAAGACACAAAAGAAATTACAAAGACATTTCAGAGGTTTATTACTCTTTGGAAACTCCAGAAAAGAGAAAGAATCACAGAATCAGCTACATTGAGAAAGACTTCTGAGGTCATTGAGTCCAACCTGTGAGCCAACACCACCTTGTCAACCAGACCATGGCACTCAGTGCCACATCCAGTCTCTTCTGAAATACCTCCAGAGATAGTAACCTCCCTGGGCAGCCCATTACAATGCCCAATCACTCTGTAAATATTTCTTCCTAATGTCTAACCCAAACTTCCCCTGATGTAGTTTAAGACTGTGCCCTCTTGTCCTACTGCTGGTTGCCTAGGGGAAGAGACCAATACTCTCCCACCTGAGTACAACCTCTTTCTGGGTAGTTGTAGAGAGCAATAAGGTTTCCCCTGAGCCTCCTCTTCTCCAGGCTAAACAACTCCAGCTCCCTCAGCCACTCTTCACAGGACTTGTGCACCAATCCCTTTACCATCCTCATTACCCTTCTTTGGACATGTTCCAGCACCTCAACATCCTTCCTAAACTGAGAGGCACAGGACTGGACACAGTACTCAAGCTGTGGCCTAACCAGTGCCAAGTGCATGGGAAGAATCACTTCCCTGGTCCTACTTGCAACGCTATTCCTGATACAGCCCATGAAGCCATTGTCCTTGGCCACCTGGGCACACTGCTGCCTCATGTTCAGTTTCCTGTCAATCAGAACCCCAGGTCTCTTTCTGCCTGACTGCTCTCCAGCCAGTCTGTCCCCAGCCTGTAGTGCTGGAGGGAGTTGTGGACTTGCTTGATCACCTGATTGATTCTTTGTATGCCTTTGTCACATAGACAAAGAATTTATGCTTATGTCTTCTTCTGAGTAGTGTGCTTAAAGTTATTTGTCTTGCTCAGTAATGGCTATTATCTACTTTTAGACTGCTAAAAAACCAGAATAGATAAAAGTTAAACCTTATAATGTCAATTTAGACAAAAAAAGATTACGAGCCATAATACATAAAAATGGCTTTACAAATCTGAGTTGAAGCTGCCATCAGACTGTACACAGCTGATATTTCTGGTCTCATCTGACTGTTGATGGACTTTAAATGGAAGTTGCACTGAGGGATGCACCTGTAGAAGGCAGTTTGTTTAAGGTTAAGTGGATAAATCAAATTCTTCAGATCCATCTCTCTACAGAATGAGGCTAGGTGATAAGATTTAACCATATGACCACTTTTTATTTTGGTAAAACGAAGCCAGACTAAGTAGCCACACTAAATACTGAAGTCTCAGCATAGATGTTCTGACCAATGTATCGTTAAAGTGTCCTCATGTTGAAGGCAACAGCATATTTAGTTTCTTAGTTGTACTCACAAAAGCATGCAGAATATTTAAGCAATGACTTGTGACAGCTCACAATGAATCATGAATATGTCCCCATGAAACATAAATGTGGTGACTGTGTCTTAGAGTTGAAGTAGAAGGAATTATTTTTTTCCCGATCTGGTAAACACAGTTATAGAAGATTTTGCTCTAGAGACCTGAAGCCATTAAGCTGCCAAGACAGCAGAATTACGTATTTCATGAAAGGCATACAACACTTAGTAACCTGTGCTGTTACCTCTCTGATTGGCAACAGCAGTCATTTTCCCCTGGCCAGTTTCTTCCTCTGGGCAGTTGAGGTGTCAGTGTTAATCTGAAAAGACTTTCCAACAGCTGAGGATCCTGACCCGTTTCCTAAACTTTTTGTATTCTTTCCTCTCATTTGCTGCCTTCAAGTCAGCCTATGGCAGCTGTACTAAAAACTAAATGCTTGATACACTATGACCAAATAAATCCTGCTGAAGTTATTCCTGCAGGGGAAGGTGGCAGTGACAAGTCATGAGTTTCTGCAGTGTTAGAGTTTAGTAGTGTTTATGACTTCTGAGCGACACATTGCCAGCACTCGTGTGACAGGGCATTCTTAATGTGGATATGAATTTATCAGATCACTACAAATGGCAGAACTGAGCCTAAAGCCACATTAGAAATTAATTAAAAATAAGATTGTGGCACAGCTGAAATGTTTTGTGTGGATTTGCAATTGACCCTCTACAGTACAGAGAATTACAGAGCTCATCTCTTGCTAGCAATCAGGGAAATGGCACTGGCTGCTTGCCTCTTTTTGAGAATAGGCTGGGAAAAAGCAAAAAATAAGTTGATCATGCAAAACAGCCAACATACCCCCTGCCTCCCCCAAATACTTTGCAAATGCTTTTGCAAGAAAAACCCCCATTCATCTGCAGGAACTATGTATAAATAACAAGAGAAAATCTCAGCAGGTTATCTCATCACTTCTTGCCAATTTAGAGAACACGTGAATGCCATGAGGTAATCAAAGTACAGAACATCAGGTTCCACTGGGATGTGACAGCAAAATAAACTTGCACTTGAGGCTCATTAAGCAGTCTTTCAGGGATTGCCATAGCCACATTATAGTTGTGGCTTGGGGCAGAAAGATAGTAAATATTTTTTAAGCATAGAATATGAAAACTGGTGGTCTGGATTTTGACTTTTGTTTTCCTGACTGTCATGACTCCTCTGACTATTGAAGAAAGAGCGGTGGGTGCTTGGTGCTTTTTTCTGGGGGGTTGAGGGGCAGGGAGTGATAGAAAAATGAATGACAATAGGGCAGACTGCTTGTTTAATGTGACCACCAGACTGAAGTAAAGTCAGCAGCTTAGATGGGGACAAAACATACTCCACATCTGCTTTTGAATTCTTCATGTCCCAAAACCAGATTTGGAACAGAAATGGGTTTTTTTCCTATGAATAGGTCCTGATAATGAATTTCAAAACATCTCTAGTCTCAGAATTTTGAAAATACTTAAGAGCACTTTAATGCCTAATTCCCATCAAAATCACTTGCAGATATGGAAAAAGGAGATTCTGGAATATCCCCTATCTACAAGTAAATTTGTTTTGTCTAGTCTCATCTCTTATTTCAGATTTACATGGAAGGGGAACAGAAAGTCTTGGTCTCTTCCACCTTTTTCCTTTGAGTTGCTTTGTGATTACAAATGAATTGGATAATCAGCTTGGTCTCCAGTTTCTCCAACAAGCGAGAACTTCCTCTCAGCTCTGCCCTTTGTAGATAATGCAAATAGGAAACTGTTGCATTCTGCCTTTAAGGACTAGTTCACTTGTGGACATACAAATATCAATTCAAAAGCTGTTTTCACTTCTGCAGTACCCATCAGGCTCAGTCTCTACCCCACTGTTGTGCTCTCTGCCGGAGCATATAAGACAAAGTTCAGCTGACACCAGTCCAGTCCAATTCAGTTCCTCTCAACTGTACAACAGCGATGGAATAGGTCATGGTCACAGTTTTCTTGTGAAGCAACATCGATCTTCACATTCTGTTGAACATCAGAAATTTTCTATACGACTTTCTAATGTCACCTTTCAGCATCAGTAGTTGTTCAGAAGCTGTTTAAGGATCAGAAACTTGGATTACAAACTTTAATTATTTGCAGAGGTGAATCCAAAATTTTGGAGCTGAAGCACTAAACAGCATGAATTAATTTGTTCTTCATCCAGAAAATACATCTCCAGTATTCCTTCTCATTTCTCATAGCGTACTTTGAAATGTAAAACACCTCAGAGGTTGTTTCATATCATGGAAGGAGAGATTTCTTTCTAATAATTCAAATTCTTCAAAATATACATTAATTAACTAATTAATTAACTAATTACCTCCGCTTTCTCCTTTAGCCTTGTCATGAGGTGATCTGTTCCTCCATTTCTCTGGGATAGAGAGTGAACTGAAGTGTCGTTGAATGTGTTTTGATCTGTAGATGCTGTGCTGTGAAAGCACTTACTCCCAATTGATGAAGAACGTGTAGATTCCTAGGATAATATATATGTGGAGTATATCTTTCTTTTCCTTTCCCCCTAACTTGTTCTTTTTGGAATTTAACAGAGGAGCTGACACGACTTTATCCTACCGCCTGGCATATGTACAATTCTGATGATTTTACATTTGTTCAGGAAGAAATTTCCTCTTCTCACAAAGACAGAGAAAAAGTATTAACTAGAGAAGGGACAGTTTGGTAGAGTTAAGGGAAATTGATGAGGCAATGTGATATGTTTCTTGTGCCCTTTTTTGTTTTCTGTTATTCATATACAGGCTCAACAGGAAACATGTATTTTAACTAAAGCACGTGGTTTACATGGTATGTGTTTGGGTATATCCGCAAGGGACGGCTAAACTTTCGTTGCACTTCGAAGAGTAATTCTGATCTTAGATAAATCCACAGGTACTCTGTCTGAAAAAGTCATCTTCGTTCTTAGTCACTCCATTTGAGTACCTAAAATCAAGTAAGATAAATGTGGTGAGAATGAGTCATCATATGATTTAGAATGACATTAGCATTATTTGCCACCAGAACAAAATATATCTGAATATAGAATGACTCATAAAATCGCCACTATTTCATCCAAGAGTTCTGGATATAGCATTCAATATTGTCTTGTAGTACTTGCATTGATGTTATTTTTTGTTCAGCATTATACAGAACTTCATCATGATGGTTCCTAAGAAGTAGACCCTCATAGCTTTAAAAGTTGCTCTTGCTTTGGGATTTCAGATGCCCACTTAGAAAACACTGTGATACTGCAGGATTTACTGTGTAAGAGCTGACAAAAGTCAGATTTGTTCAGGATTTTAGTTCCATTTGTTTAGCATTAGATAACGTGATGCGGTTACCAGTACTTTAATTTTACAGGGGTGATGAGCATCCACAGCTCCTCTTAAAGTCAGAAGAACATGTAACTACTTGTAGTTCTGGTAATTGGGTTTTGGCACAATGTGTTTCAGAGGGAGACATTCAAAACCTAGAGTACTTAAAATTAGTAGTAATTTTTCAACCTTCATCTCTTCCTCATCTGTTACAAGGAAATGAACTGAGGATACAGACCTCTGAAAAGAGAACTCTGAGGTCTGATGTACGCCATTTATTTTCCTATTGCTCTTTGGATATTGTTTATTTTGCATGTTATATATTTTTCTTTGCATCTCTTTCATTTTTATTGTGATTGGGACCTGGTTATTGGCTGGAAATTCTACTAGCATGACGCATTCCTGCACTGGAAATTGCTGTGAACAGGCATCACATTGTGATATTTACTTCCCCTCTCCTTCCCCTTTTTTGTTTCTAAGTACTTTATTGTGGCACAAGCTTGTAATAATAAGCTAGGGAGAAAGTCGAAGCTAATCATTTGGTTCTGAATGCACAAGTCCTGCCAAATTTCCCCACAGGCATGAAACAGCTGCTCAAGCTGTGACACCAGCGAATTAAATCCTGGAGGTAGCTGACCAGAAGTAATGAAATGTGTATTTACCATACTGATGCTGTCAGTCTTAAGACACACTGGCTTTACAATCTAGTTAAGCGGGGCACGTCTGGCACTTCTAGCAATGCTTAGAAAAAAATCTCGGGTTTTCTCCTAGCCTTCTTTTCAAAATCACAAGCCCAGTGCTGGCTGGTAACCCTCATGTTGTACAACACTGAGAACAGGTCTGTCCTTTGACATCATCGCCAAAGAGAAAACCATATGACAAAGGAGATTTCATCTTATGACGTGTTAATTGCCAAGTCTTTTTATCTGCCGCTTCATTCTATAAACCAAACCTTAGAAATAACATTAAATGATAAAAGCCATTTTAAGAGCCAATGGATAATAAGGAAGAGATGCCTCCCACAAACCATATGTCCCATGCATGCTGCAGTTTAAAAGCCTGAGTGTACAGCGGTGTGGAAGAGACACACATAAGCAGTGAAAAGGTACCTCTCAAGAGGGGGATACAATAAGCAGGTGATCATAGGCATGAAGTGGATGAGATATGCAGCTACTAAAGAGATATCACTCAAAAAATCACTGTACATCATGGCAGCACCAGTTCAAAAGGATCTGCACACTGGCACACAGAAGAGGGAAGATACCATTTCCCAATCTCCACATGCTTAGGGTGATAAAGGACTCAGAAAATGTTATTTAACTCAGAAAAAGTCAGGTATTGTCATAGGTAACCATAGTATATGTCTGAGAGGTTTTATTTAGCTAGCTGAGGCATTTTATGCTAATTGTGTAAGAACTATTGAATACAGTTAGTGAGTCATTTGCTGAATGGTATTTGCTGTGGATTCATGAAAACCTTGAGAGGGGAAAAAATGAAAGCACAGTCTTCAATATGGTTAATACAATATCCATGGAAGAATCAAATAATAAAACCATAATCCATATGAACATTCTCTGAAAGCATCTAATTATATCCTAGGTGTGTCTATGACTCTGCAATTACATGCTTAACTTCCAGCGGTACTTTATTAACATTGCAAATGATTTATAATACCACCAACTATAAGGAACTTGCTTTGAATTGTTTTTTGGCACATATAAATTAATTTGGCACTCCTGTCTGTCTCTTCATAGCAAGGTAGGCACACTGAATTAGTGCCATGTGATTCACTGGCAAGGCAGAGAGGAAGTCAGAGTAATTTCATAGATATCACCATCCTTTTTCCTCCAGTAAAGCATTCAAATGCAAGTCTATGGAAGGTCAAAACCCACAGACTTCTAAGGTATTATAAATGCATTTCAAACTAAATATGTAGAAATAACCTTGCTTTACTTGCTTGGTCTTGGAAGACAGCCTTGTTTTCTGTGGTACAATAACACACATGCCAGTAATGGTAAGCCAGTTATGTGTGGCTTTCTTGTCTTGTCTTTCCACATCAGAAAGATCCAGGATTCATTCCACATTTTCTTAATGCACAGAAAATAGGGACGAAGAAGGATAAGAGAACCCCTACTTGGTTTTGACCAGATCTAAACATAATCCCCATTCATCTGTATGAATCAAAGTCATAGATTGGGATTTAAGTCAAAATACAGCCACTTGAAATTGGTGTTTTGATTGACGCAGAGGTCTGCCTGTTCAATTCAGCTGAGGCTAAAGAGAACACATGGAAGCTTTTACATATTTGTAGTCTTACATTGTAAACTTCTTGGAACAATTACTCTGCCATCTGTGAAAAATTACACAGTCTTCCACACCAAAATATTCTTCCATTGATAGTATTGGCTTATATAATTTTTACAATTTAAAAGTAGTTTTTTACAAGACTAATGAACGTAAACATCACATCAGCTTGTGAGTTACATTGCCTCTATTTTTAATCTAAGACTTGAAGCTGTCTAGACAGATTATCCTATTTGGGCTGAACTGATTATATGTTTGTTGCCTTGTTCCCATGTTTTATCAGATAAGTGGGTTTGCTTCTTTGTTCTTGGTGGGATTTTGTTGTTGGGCGGGGACTGTTTTTGAATGCCTGGAGTTGGGAACACTATACGTGTGAATTCCAAATAGCAATCCTGGCTCCTGTAGCATAAATCCCAGAAAGATTATTCTCATGGAAAAATCCCCACTAAAGAAAACTACAAGAAGACAGGAGGTGGCCAGGCTGCTAGAACTAATCTCTGAAGGAGTTGTCTAGCTCTTTGGTACAGGAAGAACTTGATTGAATGAGTAAGTTGCAAACTAGTCATGGTTGCCCACCTTGCCCTGAGAGCTCTCTGCCTGTGAAATATGAAGGAGGAAGAGATATTGTGGATTTGGGAACTAAAAACATCAACTCTTACACTTTTTACAGGAGGTAAATAAGTTCTAAGCAGCAGTGTGGTCTAATAAACAGAAAAAACAGCTAAGCTTGGACTTTCCTTCTCATTAATTACCATGAATATGTTTTGAAATTCCTGTAGAGAATGAGTGCTTCCCCTGATAGGTGGTTTGAAATTAATAAAAAGCAAAGAGTTTTTAGCTGTCAATGACTTAACATACTTGTGATACCTGAAAACAAGGTTAAATTGCTCCTTTCTCTCTGCTACTAATAAAAGAAATATTGAAAAATAAATGCTATAGCTTAAGAAATAAAAAGTGCCAGCAAAAGCCATGGACAGAGTGCTGAGAGCTGCTTATCACCTGGTACTTGCTGGAATGGGCATATTTGGAAAAGCATAGTCAGTGCCAAGAATTATTCATCAGTTGTAGGCTTTCAGAGTATATTCATTGAGAAATTTATGATCCTATTTCTGCAAGATAAAGGAGTCTTGATTTAGTCATCTCTTTTTTGGGATTTAAATGACTTTGAGGCTTTATTGGAAATGTGCTTGCCCCTTATACTCTTTTCAGTCTCATCCTTCTTTTGGCCTACTTCACCTTCCACCAGGAAAGAATGACAGAGCTTTGTTCCTTGAGATGTAAGGAGTGGAGTATCTAGAGCATCAAAAAGCACATGACAGCAGACATGCTGCAGAGAGACTGGCCTGATAATGAGGTGCCTGTAGACTTTGTGGCTGACTGTGAATTGTAGTCTGAAACAGTTACTACAGTTTGATGTTAACTCTCTTCTGGAATATAAATATAAATTATAAATTTATTGCAAATGTAACATGAGTATCTTATGAATACCAAGGAAAATAGGTGAAAGAAAAATAATTGATTTTACTTCAGTAAACTCTTTATTCTTGTCTTGTAGAATGCAGAACCTTTCCAAGTTACTGTCCGAGAAGATAATTGTATTATTGTCTCCTTGGAAGCATCGGATGTGGTGAGGTCATCCTCTGTATATGTTGTGAAGATAGCTGGAGAATCCAAGAACTACTTTTTCCAGTTTGAAGAATTTAATAGCACTTTACCTGCCCCTGTGGTTTTTAATGCCAAATACCATGGCCTATATTACATAGTAACTCTGTTGGTAGTGAACTCGAATATGGTTTCTAAGTCAGCAAGATCAATCACTGTGTTAACCAGTAAGTAACACTTTTCTTTTTTCTTCTGTTTCTTGTCTTTGTGTGTGGCTTTTTTTCCCCAGAAATTCTTCTTATGGAGAAGGTTGGGTGGGCTGTTTTCTTTTTTTCAATAGGTCCTGCTTGTGTGTAGGATGCACCTCTGTGTGAGAATAGTAGGGAAGATGTCTTGAGAAGATTTGAGTGAAAATTCACAAGGTCTGGGCAAGAAGAAAGAAATGGCTGTAGGTTTTCCTTGGATGACCTTTCCTGAACACTGGGGTGTGGCATACTACATTAGTGTGATGGATGAACCCCCTTTTCAGATGTTTATCCTAAATCCTTTGGACCAAGAGTTCCAAAAAGGTAGTAAAAGGCACGAAAACTGTTGAGTGACATTTCAGTGTAAGCACTCCTGTTACATGGTGAGGTTTATTCTGTTTTAAATCTGTAACAATGTTCTGTGATTGCTAATATGTTGAAGCAGTACTAAACTTGGAAAGTCACCAAAACTGTGTTTCTTGTTAGTACTGCTGAAGATTTTTGTGATGGAGGCGATATTCATGTATAATCTCTTACTACTTCTAGGTACATTGATTGTGGTAGAGATATGTGATTTTGTTTGCTCTGTCATCATGCAAAGTATCCAGCTAATAATCCAAGATTCCAGCTGTGTTTCTGGCTCTGAGGTTGCTCCAGGACTGTTTCCATGTGCCAACCTAAAAACAATTTATAGAATTTAAAATGATTTCTTCATCTGGAAGATGCCAAAAATTTATTTGGATGGAGCAAGACCAATTTCCAGGGGTTTTTTTTGGTTTTTTTTTTTTTGCTAAATGGCACCTTGGAATCTGTGGGCAGTTGTAGTCAGCTTACAGCTCAGGAATGGTTCTTATTTTTTGTACCTGTGTTTTCTGTCAATGAGGAAACGTCATCCATTGTAATACCATTCAAAGCCTATTAAAGTAGGCACATAAGTTATTGAGTGTGCCTGAAATTTAGGAGTAACAAGATTTTGCATCACCTGTACATTCTTCTGTCTTCCTTTCTGTGTTCAAGTTTTACCATGATGAGGACAACCACAAAAAAAAAGTATCATGTTGTTGAGTCTTTCTTCAGGAGTATGTGCAAGAACATCTGTGCATAGTGAACAGTTTCAGGGTTCATAGGCTGAATTTCCTTTTCTTTTGCTGCTTTAACCTTGCAGACAAAATAGTAATTCTAATCCAATTTCCTATTTTATATTTGTTTTCTTCAAAGAATATAATGAAAGCATCCAGTGTCATACACAACTGATAAAAAAGTCTCAGTATGAATTTTTGGTGGGTTATGAATGCTGCTTTTGCAGTTGTGTAACAGGGCTCACTGCTGTTTGATTTCTGGAGTCTGCAAATGTCTCTGGTAGCAGGGAAAGTGTGATACAAGATGGCATACGGTGCACACACTCCTGTGCAGGGAATCTCTGAAGGAAGAAGTAAGCCAGTGTCACTTTGCCCACCAAAACCAGGCATAGACTTCCCATTTCTGGTTCAGGGGGTTTCCTCAATATATTCCTGAAAAAGTGTGAGGCCAATGGCTCCAAGGGGCATATCCCATGTCACCTTCCCTCCTCCATGTCTTGATGGTGGCCTTCTTGATGGAAAGGAGTCCACCCCTCTTCACCACCTGTCTTATATGGATGTGCTGGCAACATCTTGTCATCCTGCTGTGGCCTCTGCTGCTCACACAGACCTTTGAAGGACCAGTGGTTCTGGCAGTTCAACCGTTAACCTAATGGTGGCAAGTCCACCACTAAACTATGTCCCCAAGTGGCACATGCACATATATTTTGAACACTTCCAGGGATGGTGACTCAACTACTTCCTTGGGTGGTCTGTCCTAATGCCTGTCCACCCTTTCAGTGAAGAAGTTTTTCCTAATATCCAATCTAAACCTCTCCTTCTGCAAATTAACATCATTTCCTGTTGTCCCGTTGCTTGTTACCAGGGAGAAGAGAACCACTCCCACCTCACTACAGCCCTCTTTCAGGCAGTTATAGAGAGCAGTAACGTTCCCCCATGAGCCTCCTCTTCTCCAGGCTAAACAACCCCAGCTCCCTCAGCCGCACTTCATCGGATTTGTGCTCTAGACTCTTAACCAGCTTCTTTGGCTTTCTCTGGACTGGTTCCAGTGCCTCAGTGTATTTCTTGTAGTGAGAGGCCCAAAACTGAAAACAGGATTTGAGGTGCAGCCTCATCAATGCCAAGTATGGAAGAATGGTCACTTCCCTAGTCCTGCTGGACACGCTATTTCTGATACAGGCCAGGATGCCATGTCTGAGATTGCCTCAACTGAAGTGAAGCGCCTTGCACTTGGATTTGTTGAACTTCCTGAGGTTCTCTTGGGCTCACTAGAGTGTGTCCAGATCCATCTGTGGGGCATCCCTTCCTTCCATTGTGTCATCTGCGGACTTGCTGAGGGTGCAGTTGATCTCACTGTACTGTCTTACATCATCAATAAGGGTATTAAAGAGCACCAGTCCCAAGACAGAGCTCTGAGGAATGCCACTCTTGGATCATGTCCTTGTATAGAATATGTGCATATCATGCATGAATTCATATATTCATCTAGGTATGCTACCATTTGAGGTTTTCTTTGTTAATTTGGTGTTTTCTACAAGACTGCACAGTTTATATTTTGCTTGTCTCAGACTGGAAGAGTTTCAGAGCTTTTTCATGTTAATCAAAAGACTAAAAACTATAATGTTTCCTTATTTAGGTTTTGTGGTCCAGATTGTTGTAATGCAAAGAATAAGCTATTTGTTGCAATATGTCTTATGAGAGCCCAAGGGTTTTGGCAGCATGAGCACAGCCCACATCCATGGATTCCTTCCAGAACTGAGACATGAGAAAAATGATATGAACATGGTGCCTTCAGCTCTTAGATAGAAAACCTGTAACATGGAATTTGAGCACAAAATAGCACTTCTTCTTCTGTTTCTGTAGTAAAGCTATGTTCAGCACATTTGGCTCAGTACTTCAGTGAAGGAGAAATACCAAAACCCAAATCACTTTTTAAAGGTCCCTGTGATGGTTTTCACAGTAGTCATGTGAATCTCACCATGCAGTCCAGATTCCTGTGGGTGTAACAGTGTTGTTTCTATCTAGTTCCTATCTTCAGTCTGGACAATGTTAGAAGTAGTTCTGGTATGTAACACAACTATTGCAAGCCTACTTCCCTCTATTCTTGGAACTTTGGCTTTTCAAGGGGAATGAAGTAACTCCAGAATTTATATAATGCATTTGGTGTTTTCCAGTATTTGAAAGAAAATTTCGAAGTAGTTTATGAGAAAAATAAAGAGCACATCTGTAAAATCAATGACTGAAATTTTCACTCATCCTCCATTTTCCCAAGATGTAGCTCTGTTATATTCTTCCCAGGATGACTCATACTCATATAGCCTTTTTTTTTCCAAAGTCACTTTCAACTTTTGTTTTGATTGTGAAGGAAAAAATGTTTGTACATTTGAAGCAATGGGTGAAGCAGTGAATTGCAAAACTGTTGTATGCTGTAGGAAAAGTGTATCTCTGCTGGGAATTGGAGAAATTGAGATCTGAGGATCTCTGATGGTAATTAAGTCAGCTCTGCCTGACTTTTATTTTAGCTGATGATTAGGAGTTTTGAGTGGTTAATGTCTCATTGTTTCAAAAGCTGATGATTCCTTACATACATCACTGTAAAATATATTCCCTTTAGGGAGAATTCTGCCTCTGTGTCTTCTACAAAAACTATTCTCCTCAAGAAACCAAGAGGCCTGCTGCTTGGGACTCTGATCTCCAGCTCTCAGAAAGTAATTGGCATTAGACCTAGTTAATGCTTAGTTGTCATTGTGCCAAATGCTGCAGGAAGCAATTCAGCAGGTCAAATCCTTTCCTCTGGCTTGTTAATGGATCAGAGTTGTTGAACTCTGAGGAGCTCCCAGGAGCTACAGAGCTTATGTTTGGGGTTTCTTCTCATGAAATGTGAAACTTAAGCCCTTCATGTTTTTTCTTTCTTAAATGACTTGAAACATCTTTAAAAAGGTTAGTTATCTGTGGCAACCCTAATTTTGAAACATAGCTGAGAATAGCATCCAGGTCCATTAGTACTCATCTTTTCCTAGCAAATAAATCATATTATCCTTTTCTTAAGCTGGAAATATCTATCAGAATCAAAGACACAGAAAAAACTGCAACCATATGATTTCCTGCCGTAATGTCCATTGTAAGGATAATCTAAACTGCTGACTTAAATCTGTTCAATAAAATAGATATGCCTTGTTCTTGTGAAAACATTACTTTTTAGTTTGATATCATCTTTTTATTTATCTTCCTATGTGGCCATGTAGAAATTACACTATATGCCATCATTGCTCACATGTTCCCTTACATCCCCTTTCATAAGTAATAGCATATGGTATCTCTATTACCTATCATAAACGTGAACATTATGTTCCCAAATTATTAAACACCAGCTTTTTAACCTCAAAGAAGGTTTCTTTTAGAAAGAGATAAAATGGTCCTAAAGTTTACAGCATAATGGAAGCTTTACCCTGGCTGTGACTTACTCCGAGTAGTCCTATAGATACACAAATAGCGTCATCTTGTGGAGAAAATGACATAATTCACAACTTCTTCATATGATTAAATGGAGTTACCCATGGGAATTAGGTCACTCTGTTAATGGGGCATCTTTTTTATGAAAGTCACAATATGGAGGTAAATAATGATTAATCTGTGTTTCAGTGTGAGGAGCAACAGAGTTAATCTCAGTCCCATTTCAAGCACCCATGTGTAATGTTAAACCACCACAACAGTCAACCATTAATTCAATCTGCAGAGTGACCCAATCTACAGATACTATAAACAATTTGTTTTGGATTGAAATATGGTGCTTATTTTTAATGTACATTCCCTGCCCCTTCCCCCCTCCCCTCCCTGGATTGCAAATATTAACATGTCTCACAAATTGAAGGCATTAATGGAGGATGTAGCATATAGAATTTTCCAGAGCATTTGAGGAAGATGTTAAGTGCATTTGTTATGCTATCTTGATGCTTATGTAATGCAAGTTATGTGCTAAATGAAAAATGCTTCAAAGTCCTGGAGAAACAGAGAAATTGAATTTCTGAGAAACAGATGAGAAAACAGTTGCTATGAAAGCACCATATGCTGAGACACTAAGAAAAAAGGCAAATTTAGGTCTTTGTCCTGCAATCTTGCCTATGTCTGTACAATATAATCCACAGGTCTAAAAAGAAAGAGATTCTACATGAAGAAGTACATTAAAAAAGCTATTAGAGGGACAGTGAAATGCTCTAGGTCCCTTCTGTAATATGATTTTAATGTAGTACAGAGTGTTCATAAAGCTCTGAGTATTACATTTCTATGATTGTACAATTGCACTTTATTTAGGTTATTTCCAGAGAACCAAAGAAATCTGTGACAAGCTGGATCCTAAATTCTGAAAATTTTAAAATTAAAAAGGTCAGGCTGTTTATGCTCTGAATTATAAATAAAGATAGTGAAAAGAGACATATTCTTTAATTTTAATAACCCTAGGAACAGTTCGTAAGTGAAAAACAGAACATGATGGTTATCTGCTGAGTGTTCTTTTCATTTCACAGTGTGCAAATAGCTTTTGATGTGAAGAATTGGTGCCAAAGGAAGTAAGATAATGGAAGAATCTTTAAATTGCATTATATCACTCGTGCTACTCCGCTACCATCAGCCATGAGCAAGAAGAGGAGAGTGAGTGGAACATAAAAACATGAAATAGAGTCTGTGATGATTATTGCTTAATTCAATTATTGGTTAATTAAAGCATCAAGAGGAAAAATCATTTGGATTAAAAATGAATATAACTTCCACCCTTTATTTGATTTGTTGTAGGAAGGAATAATTCGGGTAATTTAATCACTGACATAGAAAGTTTCGGTAATTCTTTCAGAAACAAAGAGACCTCAGATGTGAATGAGAGAGCAGAATAAAGCCCAGGGCACACACGCAGACATGAACGATGACTGTACGCAAGCGTTGTGCTATTTAGAGATTGTTATTGACATTTAAATTACTATTGTGTGTTGTGTGGGCTGTGATATGAACCCTCTGGTCATGTGGATAGTCAGATCCACTATTTATTTTAGAATAAGCGGTGGGGATAGTCTTGGCAGAAAATGAGGGTAGGCTTTGTTTCTTGTGATCTGCTTTACTCCTGTTTACTTCTAGACTATCATGAAATGTCAGAATAATTTTCACAGATCCTGTCACTGAAGTGCCTATTAGTATATATGAGATGGGGAGTTTTTATTTGTAAATGGTTAATGTACAAATATACTGATACATACCTGATGAAGTTAATGAAGTGTCTTTGCCATGATAAATGGTTTAATAACCCCACAACATTGCATTTCTGTACTCTGACAAAGTTAAAAATGATGACATGACTTCTTCGTAAGACTTGGTGAGAGCTCCAGTTTTTTTCTTCTGTTTCTCATCACATCTGGAAACTTAATGCCATAGTGAAAATACTGTGCTGGTCATTGTGATTTAGTTTTCTCTTATATTACAGTCTTGACTTTCTATCTTTGATTAACCTATTCCACCTTCTGTGGGATAATTCCACTTCTGATATTGATACTGACCTTCCCTTCTACTCTTTCTCTTGTCCATTGTGATTGCATTCTCCTTGGGGAAAAATATTTTATTAGTTTTTCTCCAGGGCCTACAGCAGCAGAACTTTGAACTCGGAAGGATCCTCTAAGACCATGCTAATCAACATCCTGAATTTTGCAATCTGATCCCTACAGTGTGCAAGAACTAAATCAACATGCTAATCTCTATAAGGATGTAGGCATAATTGCATGAGCTATACCTGTCAAAATATGTTAATATGACAGATTTCAACGAACAGTATATGTTTGTTTTGAGTATCTGTTTGGCCTTCTGAACCAGTGTATAGGTGGGTTGCTATCAATTTTTTCTTTCGGAGGAGAACATAAATCAAAAGGGTATTTTTTTTCTTGGTGGCTAAAAAACGCTGAATAAAACTGTGACTCTCTTAAAGCATATCAAGAAAATAAATTATTTTGTGGGGGGAAAATGCAGAAACAGTGGCTTTGAAAATGTCCCAAATCACTTTACCCCAGAGCTCTGTGAAGTCCTGAATATCCTGAATATCTAAGAGTGCCTGTGTCATACCTAGCAAAACCATTTATTCCATTGGTGTTGCATGTATGTGAAACACTGAGTTTACCTATTAATCTGCTCCTTTCTTCCTTTTTTCCTTTTGTTTGTATATCCTTTAGAACCCCTTCCTGTGAGCAATGTTTCTATCTATGATTACAAACCATCGCCAGAAACAGGAGTATTGTTTGAAATTCAGTACCCAGAGAAGTACAATGTTTTTACCAGGGTAAATATAAGCTATTGGGAAGGAAAAGACTACCGAACAATGCTGTACAAAGGTAGGAGGAAACTATTCCACTAAAAATTAGTGCTAACTCTGCTGGAAACATTTTAAACTGTGGTCTTGGGTGTGGTTTAGACATGTATTGTTTATAATAATTTATATTTATAGTATTTTTTTATATAATAGTTTTTACATCATGGAGTAAGGGATGGGTCTTTGCTTTGAGTTGGTGGCTAACTTGGTATTTTTAAACTTGCTTTCCATCCTTGTTCTAGTGATGTTTCGCATTTCAAAGGAAGACTTAGTGGTCTGGATTTTTTTTTAATCAGTCTGAAATCAGCCTGGGGATGCATCCCCAGTTTCTAGTGCTTCCAAATAAATGTGTACACCAAAATAAATAAGAAAAAAAAACAAAAACAAAAACCCTTTCCACCATTTCTTTTTATATTTTCTGCTTCCCTGCAATTCAAAATGAAAGAAAAGGAAAAAGGAAAGAAACACAAAACTTGGTATGAAGGAGAGAGATTTTTTTTGCTTTCAAGATATGCTTGTTGAAATCATTGGATGACATTCTGTGCCAGTTGAAAGCACTAAAAAAGTTCCCAGTCTCTTCTCTCTGGCCAAGGTTTACTCTTCGGTAAATAGCTGATAGAAAAGCTCTGGAATGCCACCAAGCATGGAAACCCATTCATTTTGCCTGTTTCTTGGCACAGGGTTTAAACCTGATAGTTCTGTATCACCATACAGTGACACTCTGCTAATAGTACTATGCTGTATATTAGTCTAACATTCAATATTGTCCCTAGGCTAATAAGCCCTACTGGATAATATAAATTTCAAATTTCTTAAAATAATCTAATCAAAGGCGATCGATTTAACAGTCTAGACAGTCAGCCTAAGCAATTTAAACAACCAAGCTAACCATCTAAATGATCTAACAAGAGCAAATTCTGCTTTCTTTTTTCATTTTTTAATAACGGAACTTCCTTTTACCCTGAGTGTAGCTTAAGCACAGGATCTGTCTCAGAGATGTAAGAGTGACTGTCCTATGGAAAGCACCCTAAGAGGCGAGAAAGATGCACATTCTCTGTGGCCTCTGAAACACCAATGGTTTAACATTGCACAGTGGCAGTGAAATGCCTTTGAGCAATCCAATAGGTGCTGAATTGAATTTTAGGCACTGAATTAAGGCTCCCAGAACTTTAAACTTAAACTTTAAAGTCAACAGGGGGAGATAAGCATCTCCAGAAGGAGGTCAGAAAATTTTAATGTCTCTATTTCAATACAAACTGTGGCTAGAAATCACATTTTCAATGCTGCAAAGTGCCAAAAGTTGGGAAGGATGAGTGGATCTTAGCAGAAAATACAAGTGACCCCTTTCCGGAGAAAAGAAGGGATGCCAGCAGTAATTTTTATCTTCTACAGCTAATAGATGGTTCCAGGGGCTATAATGTTAACACCACTTGTAAATTAAAAAGTCAGCCTAAATTAAGGGATTCAGTAATCCTTCCTGTAGCCAAATAGCCCTAAGCAACTTGTCTTCAGTAGGCACATGTACTGATGGTGGACGTGAGCTCAGCCCTCACTGCGGCGGCTTGTGCTCAGTTTCATGGCAGATGTTCCTTTGAGTATCTATCCCAAAGGCCGTGCCTCAGTCAGCAAAAGACCAAAGAGGCTTTTGCGTGCAGCAGTTAAAGGTCTGCAAGAACTGTCAGATGCTCTCTGAGACACCCAGTGTCACAGGTTGCCAGATGCAATTCCCTTGCCTGTGAAGAGCAGATCATGTTTCTTGTGCTATTTTTTGGGTGGTTTTTTTTTCTTTTCTTTTTTTTTTTTCGTAGCAAAGTGGCTTTGACAGCCAGGAGAAGTGTTGGCAAACTGAGTTGTTACAATTTCGTGTCTCAGAACAGGCTGAGCAATGTTTAAACATATGAAACACTGCCAGTTCAGCATGTGAAGTTGCATTATCAGAATGTGAACGTTTGATGCGTTATCCTCTTTCTTCTTTTCTCTTTAAACTGTCTGCAGATTTTTTTAAAGGTAAAACAGTTTTCAATCACTGGCTGCCAGGTATATGCTACAGTAACATCACATTCCAGTTGGTATCAGAAGCAACCTTCAACAAGAGCACGTTAGTGGAATACAGTGGGGTCCAGCATGAGCCCAAACAGCACAGAACAGGTAAAAAAAAAATTGTCATGTATAATTTCTTTCAACTGTGTATAGGTGCTGTTCTTTCTGCTGGGAGGAGGGGATTGATCCTACAGAGAAGAGGGTCTGTATGGGAGCAGTCCGGAGAGCTGCTCCTGGCCAGAGGCATGGGAGGAGAATGCTGTGGCTATTCCACAATTTTATATGTGCAAAGGGAAATTCGTGTGAGTGTTTCTGTTATAAAGCTTGCTTTTTAGAAAATAAATTCTGCTTCACGTGAGATATCCTAGGCCTTGTACTAAGAATTAATTTTTAAGCCACATGAATACCTACACTGAACATACTATTGATCCATCTCTTGATCTGTCTCCTTGCACAGTGAATCATATCTAAACTGTTAGAGAAGGCCTTCCTCATTGTGCAGTTTTCTATTATGGAGAAGAATTTGTGCCTCGAAGCATGAGCTTCTAATTTCCAAGACAGCAATATTGCAAAGACTGAAAATTGCATTTGTTCAGGATCCAGAACTAATTTAATTTGGTCCCGGGATGGTGCCCAAAACTTTTCTGTTAATCTGTTAGACCATAGACATTTTTCAGGGGCCAAAGTGAAATGAACCAGTGTTAAAATCAAAAGGCCATATCTTCAGATGAATACACTGGTGTTGGTCCATTGCCTTGAACAGGACAAGATGCCAGCTGAATTGTATCCTGAGGATCCTAAATATAGTTATTGACATACTGAACCATAAGAATGCAACCAACAGGATCCCAGTTTTCTTTCCTGCTGCCCTCCCATCTCTGATTTCTGACCTAAAATTCACTCATTCACTCATTTCTCACCCACAATAAGAATACAGAGTCTGGTTTTGTATTAGTGGCCATGGCTGGGACAGAGTAGGTGAACAAATTAGTGTTTTGTAAAGTACCAGAGGCTACTCACACTTATCATGTGTAAGGAGAGGCAGACAAGCAGTTACAGCGAGGCAGACAAAACGTTTTGTGATCACCTTCTGGCATAAGTTGAAGTAACTTCTTTGCATGCCAGAATCTTGTCTTCTGGAGACTCAATTCTTAAGATGAAGCTTTCACAAATATTAAAATTTAAACTGATATTTAATGTTTGTGAAAAGGTGGCTGCTAAAAGAATAGGAAAAGCCCTACAGCAACCTGAAGGTCATTTTTTAAAAAAATATGAACTATGCCATGTATCAGTTTTGCATATGTTTTTCAATTAATTTCTGTAGAGGTATTTTTTACCATGTTCAAGATCTTCCTGGAAGATGCAATAAAATAAACGAAGATCCACCATTAAAAATTCACACTCAAGTAGCCTTACTACTGTAATAGCAGTGAAGTCTGATTTACTGTGGCCTCACATTTGCTTTTCTTCCTGATACTCTTGAATTGTGATCCTTCCGTGAAGTTATACTCAGCTTGATTCCACTAGAATCACATCTTCTATAAGTATATGTAAGAGAAGGGAGAATATTAATAAAACCGAATTTTTTCAAAGTATCCCTAGATAGATTGTTTTTCTGCAAATATTTTTTGTCTAGGGAATTAACACATCTTCGAGGTCCACATAATATACATATTGAAAGGCTAACCTTTGCTTCTCTTTTAGTTCCTTACCCACCTCGAAACATTTCTGTTCAGATTATACCAATCAACAGAAATAACTGGGAAGAGCACAGTGGGAATTTTGCAGAAGAGTCATTTATGGGATCACAAGAAATAGTAAGGAAAGAAAAACTTAGCCATTTTTCTGACAACCCACCTGAAATTCCATCAGCAAACACATCTTCAGCCTGGCCAGACTACCGCTCTAACAGCACTGAATATGAAACCACATCACAGCCATACTGGTGGTCTACTGAAGCTGAGTCATCAGATGGTGAAGAGGAGTTTGTCAATGCAGTTTCCAGTGACTACAAGGCCAGTAATGCCGATACGTCTGAAAGATCTATGTCAGAATCTCCTCCCTTCCTTCCTGTGCAAATGGTGCTGACCTGGTTACCCCCAAAGCCACCTACTGCGTTTGATGGTTTCCATATCAATATTGAAAGGGAAGGTAAAGCAGAGCCTTATACCTTTCTGATACCTATTTTCTCTAATTCCATTGGTGGATTGTCTCCTCTACAAGTTGTTAATTATCTAGTACTGTGCTTCAGAGGGCTTTGTTAAATCGCCTGTATTTTTTGAGAAGTTTCTTGCATTGAATAGCTTCTAGTTCTGGCTGGACATCATAAAAGTAAGGGAGGAGAGGTAAATCACATTTTGCAGTTCTTTTTTGTTAAACATGCTTTATCCTGTTGTACATAGTGTCTCACTGTTTACACTGTAGTTATCATAAATCCATTCTGGTATTAAAGGAAGGAAGAATGACCTGATAGAAATTTGAGACAAAGGAGGTACACTATACCATTGACTGCCACTGAGAAAGGTTCTCAGGGAGAGCTGGATTGGAGGGAACACACAGAAATGGTAGTCTCGATTCAGATCAGCAGTTTTCATAGGTTACAGCTACCAAACATATTCCTTAGGCCACAAGGAGGTTCTGGTAAAGAATGGGAAGGCTTTTCAAGTGATAGAGCTACAAGAAAATTGCCATGTTGCATAAAGATTTTCTGTTTTTAAATCTATTTTATGCAATTGAATTTTATTTTTTGCCAGTTTTCATAGGCCTTCCCACATGGTGGGAAAATACTCTTTTTTTTCAGAATAAAAATGCAGTAGGTGGAAAACTGGAAGCTCATATTCTCCCTTGACATGCTGTTTTTCACTTGCACAGTCATGGCAACCTTATTTTATCATCCCTTACACAGAATGGAAATTTGGCCTGGGTGTATCGTCACTGCACTGCAAAATTTTTCAGTAATTACTCTTGTGCTGATGGCAAGAAATTTGACTATCCACATAAATCTAGTCCTTTTGGATAACTTTTAATCTCATAGCAGAAAAAACATTAAGATTTCTGATGTAAATAATTTTCTTAGTAGCTGGAACCTTTCAAATTTCAATTAACCACACTTTTTTTTCCCTCCTGATTTAGAGAACTCAACAGAATTTTTGACAGTAAGTGAGGACACTCACAAATTTGTTGCTGAGCTGAAAGAACCAGGAAAATATAAGTTGTCTGTAACAACATTTAGCTCCTCTGGTTCTTGTGAAGTTCGTGGAAGTCAATCAGCAAAATCACTTAGCTTTTACATCAGTAAGTATCTCAACAAATCCATCTTTGTCTCCCAGAACAACATAACTGTAATGTAGAGATTGACCACTGTGATGCCTTTGTCATCTGCTGAAATATCATAAGAGTTTCATCTTCTGGAATTTCCTGTGCCAGAGGAGGAAATACAGTGCAAATATGTTATGTACTCTCTCCTGCCAGGACAGGCCTTCATCATGTCATCTTGTGAGACCTAAGAATTGAAAGCAGGTGATGTGATAAAGGCGTTGCTCTGTGTTCAGAAGTGGATCACTGAAACAAGTTGCCCTTGTGTATCTTTCAAAATGAGGATTTAATTCTGAGAATTAGTTGATGGTTATAGGCAGTCTTGGAAATATTTAACTTCCTTGCTCTTGGAGTATGCTGTATGTATTGAGTTTGGGGATGAAGGGCTCCTCGGGCTAAGAGTGTGAGAATTGCACAATTGAACACTGAACTCTGAAATTGCATGGTCTCTGAAAGAACATGGAGCAAATTACAGTAGATAAAATAGTTCAGACTGCTAAATTTAAATGAGTAAAAGTAATTTATTTTTTCCGTCTAGATTCTCAGAGTCCTACACAGGTTTATGTGTGGGAAGGCAGTGTCTCCCCAAGTCATGAATGCTATAACAAGACACAGTAGCTAAGGCTGGCAAAAAAATCCTATTAAAAGAAAGTGTACTTAAGTACACTATGAATAAAAATTATGTCTTTAATAACTCATAGCATTTACAAATGCTATTGAGACTTAAATTCATAATAATGCTTGACTGCATCTAACAATTCTACTCTCTCTACTATTACTTAACAACTTTATAGTTGAAAGAAACAGTAACTGAAAAGCAAAGAAAAAAAAGAAAGCACATGAAAGAAAAGGTCTCTGCTGTTGTAATGACACTGTCTTCTGGTTTTCTTTCAGAATAGTTATTAGACAGCTTCATTATATGAAAAGTATTAAGGTCTACATATATGTAGCATTACTATAAGTACCAAATGTTATTCCATTTTACAAGGTATGACTTATTTTTATTAAGCAATCTGCAATGCAGTGTCATCCATGAAGCGTACTCCTTGCAGACAGAGACCTGAGAGAAACAAGAGTATGTTAATCCAAAGTATAGGAGTGTAGATGGCTGGATTAAGGATGAACTTGAATCTCACTGAGTATTAAGTACTAAGATGTTACAGGAATGTAACAGTATTTCAATTTTGCATATAACACATGGGAACATTTGGGTTTTGGGGTTTTGTCTGGTTTTTTTAGTCTTTTCGTTTTGGAGGGTTTTTTGTCTGTTAGTCTTATAGAACAAAATGAGGATTCTTGACAGTTGCCATATTTATTCTCTCAAATGCAAGATCCTTAGTATTTTAGATAGATATCTTTTGTGTATTTCTGGTAGTATGTCAAATTGTAGATGTGCACAAGTACTCTTACACTGAAATTTTTTTTTCATTCCTCTTTATAAGTTTGAAAAAGTACGCTTGTTGTGAGGGGACTACAACTTTAGATAGTGACATGAGGTATCTCCATTCTCTTAATGCCAGTTCTGAAACTTCCGAATAGTAAGATCTACATGTACATCCACTGGTTCCAGAGACTAATCTAATTAAATTCCTCTTTTTAACCTGTGTGAGTGTGCTTCTGCTGTTATGAATAAATTTTGCCCATAACTTCAGTCTTATCTCACCTTGTAGTCAGTGAATCATCCTGTCAAATTACTGGCTTGTATTACACAGTGTTTTTGTTGTACACAGATAGCAGTATGGATTGTCAAATCTCATAGGCTATTCTTACATCACATTCTTACTCTAGTATTTATTTTATGCTATCAATAACATAAATTACCATTAGAACTGCGTAGATGAAGGAATGTCAAGGAGAGAGCTGTCATAGGCATCACATAAAAGTGACAAGAAAAACTAACTATTTTCATGAAATCTGAAATTTTGACCAAGTCTCACTGAAATTATTTTTATGTATAAAGCTGTGTTCTCTAGGCAGTTTCTCAAAAAGTCTGATGGAGAATGCAATTCTTCACTGTGGTGACCTCTGTGAACTTGATTTTCACACTTCAAGGCTTAGTAGTATGCTTGGGAGGGTATGTTAGTATGTGAAAAGGTGAAAAATTTAGTATGCCTATCCTTTAGTGTTGGTCAATGATCTGTATATTATTGGCTACCACTGCTTTTAAACATTCCATTGAAGCAAATCTGATATTGCTGGGTGGCTTCTGGTAAGCAATAGAGAATACTGCCATCTGAATTTTCAGATAGTCACGTTTCTCTTCTTATCTGCTCTGCTACAGGTGAAATTACATGACCCACAGACTCTTTCCCAAGGGCTGCCATCTTGGCTGCCCGAGGGCTATGGAGATGCACAACCGTTAGTCCAGCCTTCCTCACTAGCAATAAATAATTCTGTGAAAGAAAGGGTGTTTTAACATATGTGCCTCAAATGGATAGAGAGGCTTGCTCACATATATGTGCTTTTGGGGCATGTCCCAGGTCCCACAGGTGAATGGATAGAGGAGCTCACTGAAAAGCCCCAGCATGTGACTGTGACAGTGCTAAGCTCCACTACTGCCCTGACATCCTGGACAGCATCATATGAGAGTGGTGGCAACAACACCATTGTGTCTGTGCTCTCCCTGACCTGTCAGAAGCAAAAGGAAAGTCAAAGGCTTGAAAAACGCTACTGCACTGAGGTAAGGGACAGAAGCTGGAGCCTTTTCAAATCCAGGAAGAAATTTCCCATTGTCCCGACGTTTGGAATCATTGTGCCTCAAGGCTCTACCAGGCTCAGGGCTGCAGGGTGCATTACAGCACAGCATTTAGGAATTAAAAGTACGCAGTACAGCACAATATTGTTAAAATTGATTTTCTATTGCCCTAACTGTTGCCAATCCTTTGTTCAGGTTGTGAGCTGTGTTGTAGTCTTTGAGACATTTTTGTGGCAGTAGGCAAAACGGTGCCCTACCATCATAACACTTGGGCATGTGCTGTAATCCGTTTGTATTAAGTGAAGTGCTCACATGCATCATTATCATCAAATTAACATGAATTATTTCTTAGCTATCCTACATATGAATACAGAACCTGACTGTAAACTTTCTGGAAGTTTAGAGATGTTCAGAAGTCAGCTTTTATTTTCGTCCATAGGAAACCATGTCTGCACTGGGAAGTAAATAGCAATTCAGACCACTTGTGATTTGGATGAACGACAGTTCTTTACTGCTGATGTATGGGATATGTTTATAATTATAAAGAATCATTAACCCCGAACATGGCAGTTTTCTGTTACTTGAAACCCTTAGTGAGGGCAACCCCACATCAGATTTCTGTGTTTGTGATGGAACAGTGGCATGTGGCTTCAATTAGAAGGAGGTTTCAGCCCACATCTCAGTAACCATACCAAGATGTTCATAAGGCCATTTTCTGAGCAGTGCCCTGACTTCTGTCTGGCTCCTTAAATATGTGTAATGCAAAGGGTCACATGCTGCCCTGCTGCACCCTCAGCTCACCCATGGGAATGGAAGGAGACCTCTAGTACTCCCCATAAATCTTCATCTCCTTCACCTTTGTGATTAGTCCTGCAAGTTAATTAATACAACAGTCCATGTCCCTTAAAAATGTCTTTTAAAATTAATCTTTGTCAAAATTTTGTGTTTTATTTCAAGAATGGCTGTGAACATAAAGGTTTGGAAGTGTCTTTTCATGACAATTTGGGAGTTGTTTTTCAGAATTGGCTTGTAATCAATCATTAAGTTCTTCATATTTATTAAAAGTGCAGTCATTTATATGGGAAGCAAAACAATATAGTAGGTGATTATAAATCACAGATCACAAGCACATGCATTTATGATTTGAGTATATACTACAGCATTCATCTACGAACTCAGAAAAAAAAAGTACCTAAAGCTAATCTGTGAATAAACAAGATATCTGAAAAGTAAATTTGTATTTATTGCAAGTAGATAGAAACGTCTAAGTACAGTTACTTGTTTCTTTCTGCCATTACAATTTTTTTTATCATATTCTATCAGCTTATTATGCTTGCTTATTATAGCTGCTAGTTTGCATTCTTCTTGATGAGCTGAAAAAGGCAGAATTCATTGCAGAGTTCTATCCATTTCTAACATACTGCATGATTTAAAAGTGATATAGCTTTCCAAAGCAGCTGGTAAAGACAAATTCTGTTCCTCACTAAATCTGTACTGGCACTGATATATTCATCTGCGTTGCAGTAAACCACCAGTGCAGAGGTGGCTGTGATACAGACTTTGGAAAGGTTGTGAAGAAAATATTAGTAGAAAATACCAGCCTGCAACTCTAGAAGGAGTGTGTGAAGACTTTTTCTTAAAGCTGCTCTATGCATTTGCTATTAACAGTCTTCAGGAGATAAGACTTCTCATACTGTGTCCAATCAGTAGTCACTTGCTCAGGCATTCCAGCTCTGACCAAAATCTGGTGTGACACAGCAGAAAATTTAATGGTGATGTTTCAAGCTGAAAAGAAAAAACACAATACCCCTTAGCCATATTTTGTAGTGCTGTGGAGGGGAGTTAACAGAGAGTAATTCCTCTCTGATTTCACTGTGGAGTCACTTAGTACACGCACTCAGAAAACAGCTTTCCCATAACACTGCCTTCAGCTCAGATAGCTGCATTGTGTGAAAAGCCTCAGGCTTTAATTGAAAACAAATGGTCTATTCCCACCTGAATAATATCACGTAAAAATGAATAATGTAGCCTAAATATCTTAATAAATTTTGACATCAGGAGAGAGTGGGCCTGCAGCATGGTATCTTACCTTATGCCGCCAGGTAAGCATGCTTCTCTGAGTCAGATGATTTGTAAAGTGAGTCCTGGCACTTTCACAGTTTTGTTATTTTGGCCTTAATGAATGGAGGTTTTGCTGTTGATGCCAGTATGTTTGGATTGATGCCTTTTGTAACTGGAGTCATTCAAGCACAGTCTCAGTATTCTTCTAATTAACCAAGTAAAACTTTATATCCAATGTGTTCCACTCTTAGGTGAATTCAAGCAGCAGCCTCATTGAAAATCTTGTTCCTGGTGCCCAGTACCAAGTTGTGGTCTACTTAAGGAAAGGACCATTGGTTGGACCACCTTCTGATCCCGTTACATTTTCCATTGGTAAACCCTGCACCAACTGTTTGAAATGTGTTTGTTTGGGTTTGTTTTTAACTATAGCTAGCATGTGCATGAAGTCCTAGAGCCCACGAGGGAGTACAAGATTGTCATGTTGGTAATTTCAAGTCTAATAAGCACTTACTGAGAATATTTTTCTTGTATTGCCTAGCCCATTACTGAGATGGTGAATATACTTCTTCAGTGAAGGAAATATGTTTCACATTTTAATGTTATTATTAAACTTAAATAGCAGCTATGGCCAGGAATCATGCATGGAGTGCCTTGTGGAAAGAACTGTCTTCATCCTTGGACACTTGCATATATATTTGTCTCTAGTGGTGTTCATCATCAATGTAATTTAAGGTGGGAGTCACCTCATTTAGGTGTAGCCAGCTGGAGGTTTTGCACAGAGAAATGTGGATACTTCCTATAGGTGATTCATTCCCACTCTCTCATGAGAGGTGTGGGACTCCTGCTAATACATTCATTGCAAATATGCCTTATGAAGGTTGTAACGTGATCCAGTCTGAAGACCACAATGCTGAGTTGGGAGAATTGGTGTATCTCCTAAAGTACTATATGACTGTCACCAACTTCAGCTATGTATGCCTTGATTTTCTTGAGTTTAACAGTGGATCTTGATGTTCTCTGCTTTGGGATTTGAAGATGAGAAGAATGCTTTGAGACTGAGAGTAAAATTTTCAAGAATGTGGTTTTATGTCCAACAGGCAGAGCTGCTGCTGTAATTCAGGACTCCACCAAGCACCTAAATAGAGGGTCATTTATGACAGAATTCAGAATCTCTTAGATTCAGTACAATTAATTTTGTTAAGGTTACCACTTAAACAAAATGTATTAAGAAGAGGGAGGGCAAAGAGAAAGAGATTCAGTGTACAGAATTATCTCTGCAGAGAAATGTTCAACCTGAGTCACCCAACTTCTCCTTTTGACAAATAGTCTGCCTAGTGGGAGAGCAGGTGGCTGAAAGTTAAAGATCTTCAGTATTTTTAATTTGGCTTTCTCTCTGTGATGCAGGGAAGAAAGTAAAACTGAAAAAAATTAACCTTTTAACAATTGAATCCTCAAGTGAAAGCAAATATACAGGCTAGTGAATATGAGGGCCTTTTCATTCTAGACAATCTCCTTATAAATTTTCATAAATTGGGTCTGAATAAAAATTTGAAAAGTATGGTTTATTTTAGTACAAGAAAAAGATAGTAAGTAAATGTACATATAGTTTATTATTAAAGTTTCTCTCTGGACAATTTTTACAAACTTTATTTTTCACTGTAGGTCAAAAAACTGCAAAATTCTATTTTTGTTTGAGAAGGTAAAATCATGTATTCCTCCATTTTCTCCACTTCTGTGTGGACTCACATCTATAAAAGTTTCTTAGTAAACTCAAAATGGCAATCAGTTTCTAAACAGAACATCTCATAGATTTATTATTATAAAGGGAGTGTTTTCATGCAGTAACACAACAGTTGTATGAGTTTCCATTTCATAAAAGTACCAAAGTACTTATTTAAGTAGCCTCAGTTAAGTCATGAAGAATAATTGCTTTCCAGACCAGTATACATAGCAGAAGTTGACCCTTACACGACATTTTTCGAATCACTTAGCTTCTCTTTCTCAGTATCACCACCTGTGAGGCAAGAATAGCAATACATGTTAGAACCTTTAGGTTCCCCAGGGAAGGACAGCTAGAGATGAAAAGTGTTCCTTCTTATGATGTTATGGCTTTTGATGCTTTTGTTTTTAGCATCTTGAAATATCTCCTAAGCATCCTGATTTTCAAATTAGAATGGAGCCCTCATTTATGAAAAAGCAAGCCCTGTACTTAATCTCAAGCTAAGATGCCAATACCATGTGATCTGTAGTCATTTCTGAAAAACTAGTCTTAAAATGGAGAACAAATGCTTAAAAAATGATATTCAAATGCCTGTGACAAGGAAGCTCTTGGGAATTAAAGTAAGCAACAAATGAGAAATAGGTAGAACTTGATTAAGAAAAGGTATTGTTTTAAAATAAATTTCAACTTATAACACATACACATTACTAACTGTAATCCCTGGTTTACAGTGCCCACTGGAATAAAGGATCTCACACTTTACCCTTTGGGACCTACTGCTGTGATTTTGAGCTGGAATAGACCTTTCCTTGGGGTGTTCAGGAAATACGTCGTAGAAATGTTTTACTTCAACCCATCAACAATGACCTCTGAGTGGACAACTTACTATGAAATAGCAGCAACTGTCTCTTTAACTGCCTCTGTGGTAAAGTGACCATTACTGACTATTGCTTTTCCATGTGCTCTTGGCACACTGTGACACTTCTTTTTTCAACCTTTTCCTCATGAATATGTGTATATATGCATTTAAACCTGGCACATTTTTACAAGCATAGCAGAGAAAATGGCTGGTATGCTAGAGGCATTTTCTGTTCTAAAGTAAGGGAATGCCAGCTGAACCATGCTAAATTTTAAGCAGAGCGATGAGACAGGAGATAAGCCTCTTTTCCTGTTGTTCAGCAAGTCCAGAGGCAGGTTCAGTTTGTGGGTCAGTTTGTGAGTGAAGGCTTTAAAAGTTCCATTATCTCCTCAAAGGGGCATAGTTCATAGCCTTATCTTCATAATTAATATTGATAATACGGATTCGACGCTTGTGGGCTAGTCTTGCAGTGTGCCATCTGGAAGGGTAAGGTGCGGAGATGTTTTTGTGAAAATAGCCTTCATGTGTCTGAACCTAAAGATATACACCAGGGTTTTAACTAGGTGTACACTGGTCTCTATAAGGACACACATATACACAATTGCAGACATCTTTGCAAATATAAAATGAAATTTTCCTCCTCTTTTCCATTATTTTCTAGAGAATGTGAATAGATTTTATTCAGATTTTGCTGTAGTGTAAGACAGAAAGCAATTTTAGCTGAAATTAGTTGTTCAAAAGTTATGAGTATGCAAAAAGTATAGCAATAACTTTTGCTTCTGGTGAGAGCCACAATGATTTACTTAATTGATTTGCATAATATCATCTGAGGAGTCATTTTGGCTACAGCAGCTTAACTGTAATTGACTATGTGACTATAAATCTCCAGGGAAATTAAAAACAAAAATAACTTACCAAACGAGTAATTAATATCTCAATCATGATTCAGCACAAATAAACTAATAGATGAGTAATCTAAGCCATCTAAGAAGTAAAGCTATCATCCAGAGTTAATGTGGGTCATTAGAAAATGAGATTATATTGTCCTTTACTGCTGCAAATCCTGCTCAAGGAAGCCAAGTCAGAATTCCTTTGTCTGGATTTCAATCTGAAATGTGACAGTGCTGTATCACAGCTAAAGTGAGCATTTCTTTAGGAATAATTTTAAAGTGTGTGGTGGTTTGATCCTCCTTTTAGCGTTCAGCGGGCAGGTTCAATGAAAGTGACAGAAAACTGAATAGAATTTTTCAGCAGGTGAACAATTTATTACAAGGAATTTGAATTAGAGAGGTAGGGGTAACCCACAGGAGACCCCATTACACTGAGGGACCCCCAACACGCAAGGAAAAAAAACACACAAAAAGGGAAAAAAACAACAAAAAAAAGGGAACTCTTCCTTTCAGCCAGATGACTAGTTGAAAGAAACAGGGAGGAAGGGTAGGAAAGGGTGTCTCCTTCTTTTCCCTCTCTCTGAAGGACTTCAGGCCCTCCAAGCTCTCTGAAAAACACAAACAGAGGTAAAAACCAACTCCCTCCCTCCCCCTTTCCGAAGGATACTTGCTAGCAAGCTGGAAATGGCTCTCATGTTGAGAGAAATGGGTGGAATCCCGCTGTGGGGGCCTGCAGGCACTGGAGACCGGGGCTGTGATCCTTCTCCTCACAGCAGCAGCCGAAAAAAGGGCCTGGGGTGGGGCCGTGCCTCGACTTTTAAGCCTTCTCGTTCTCGGGTGAATATCGTTGCCTTCTTCCTGGCCAAGCCGGCTTCCCATTCATCCAGCCGGTCGGGGCCCTCCTCAGTTTCTGGTGTTTTCCTGACGAAGACCCACACATCTCAGTCGTTAGGTGTCATCTTTGTTTTCATGGCTGCCACACCTTAGAGATGCCACAGCGCCAACATGGTGCCAGGGCCAGCCCTTCATCGCTGTCCAGAAGCAGCAGCGGTGCTGAAATTCCCGGCCAGGCTGGCCCAGGGCGAGGTGCTGCTGCCCACGCTCCTCAGTGGGGGTGAGGAGCCGCTGCCCCGGAGGGACACTGGGGCTTCCCTGGCTGTGCCCCCAGGCCGCTGCTCGCCCCGGGAAGCCACTGTGTCTGTGCGGGAAGGGACGGTCCCAGCCGCACACTTCGCAGGGAAGGGCCCCCTTGCTCCCAGGAGCAGCGGAGGTGGGGAGCCGCCGCCCGGCCCCGGCCCCAGTCCCATCCCCACTCCGGTCCCCCGCTGCCGGGAGCCTGGAGGGCGTGGAGCCGCTGCCTGGCCCCGGCCCCCTGGGCACCGGGACTGGCGCAGACCCCGCTCCGTCCTGACCCCCGCTTCCCTCCCCAAACCCCGGGAGAGCAGCTGAAGCAAGGCCCCCCCCCCCGCCTTCCCGCATCCCACCACCCCGGTCCCAGCCGGGGGCAACCCCCCTGCCCTGCCCGAGATAGGGCTGCCTTCATCTCAGCTTCCCCCCTCCCCCAGCTTTAAGGGAAACACCTTGGAGGAAAATTGAATTTTAACTCAGGTAAGTGGGTTGCTCTCTTACACCCTCTTTCAAAAGCCTTTTCAAATGGCTACAAAAGAGTAAGCCTGAATTAGGAAAAAAACGTCTCCCTGTTCTTCTGTTACGGCATTTAACATACATGTGAACTTTTGTTTTAGTTCTGTAGTGGTGCTCCAGAATCCCACTGTGCCCCACAACTTTCCCAATGATCTACTGATGTGTGAGTGGGGTATTCTGGCGCAACAGTGAGAAGGCAGGGAATCAAAAATCAAGTTATCCAAAAAATTGAAATAACCAAGTACTATTTCCTGAAAGCTTAAGAGTTGGCGAGAACCTTTGGAACTGAATTTGTCTTTTCACACTGTGTAGTTGCTTTATCCACTTTGTGCTCTGCAACTTATTTTAAAGTTGTCAAAGCAATGTTGGTATTTTCAGTATTACACCAGGGGCATGTCAGAAGGCCAAGCAACTTCAAGTCTTTGGTGTCAATTTGAATACAACTTTTTTCCAAAAATCATTAAGAGAATAGATCACAAACCCTATATTTGCATTGTTTTGTAGTATCTGGAGAAAAAAAAAAAGGCCACTGCAAACAATAGAGATCTGTAAAAATAACAATTTCTACTTTGTTGCAAATATTCTTTATTTCCAATTTGATTTTATTTTTAATTTTAAGAATATGAGGCTTTTCATTTGAACATAAAAATTAAATATTTGAAGTGTCTTGTGCTGTCAATAGAAGTATTTGAATGCTAACCTAAGTATTGCATGCAATATTATATATTGCATTTTATAATTCATTTATATCTCATTTATATTTACATATGAAATTTATATCTCATAAGTAATTGCTATTTCATATTTCATTTATAATAAATGATAATAGCAAGTGAAATACACTTTGAAAATTGGAAAAAATACATCTTTTAAAGTGACAATATTTCAATCAAAAACATATTAAATCAAAATAGAAAATCTTATGTTTTCCAGTTAAATATTTTGCCTGCATCACCTCAGAATTTTGTGATGGAATATTGCTCTGTGGGTATTGTTTTTACCACCCTGGAAATCAATGAAAGGTTCCCATGGAAGGTAGGACCTGGGAGTGAGCAGATGTGTGTGGATGAGCAGCATCGCCAAAACTGTAATTGCTGTTCATGCACAGGTTTTTGGATAAATTGAAGGCCTAGTTTCAGAGATTTCAACTGAAGTAAGGAATGAAAGCTCAGTAACATGAGCCTGGGCTCATTTATACTGTTGTATTTGTTGTTTTTCGTAAGTAATACCTTGTGTTCATGATTTTTCTGCTGAGCTAATGTTTGTCTTGTCCCTTTACAGAGAATAACCAACCTGCTGCCTGCTTGGTATTACAATTTCCGGGTCACTATGGTGACTTGGGGAGACCCAGAGCTGAGCTGCTGTGACAGTTCCACCATCAGCTTCATAACAGGTAAGCAGCCAGCTGAAAAAACTGAGGGAATGTTCCTGGGAGAAGAAGCACCAAGAAAGTCTGACTTGGTTGTTCTGTTTAATTTTCATGTAGTTGCAAGTCAGGAAGGATATTTATCAGCTAAGTGTTTTTTGTGTTGGTTTGTTTTTTGTTTTGTTTTTTTGTTGTTGTTTTATTATTTTAGTTTTAAGGAAGGCTCTGAGGACTGCTTTAAATGAATATATAGAGAGAATTTCCTTATGCCAAGCACAGGGCTTGATTTCTCTGCTCCAGTCCTCCAATTAGCTGAATGCATGGCTCCAGTGGTCCTGCTCATCTTTTAGCACAGCGTATGCTTGAAAAATGGAGAAGTTAAACCTGAATTCTTACATTTCCTAATATTATGAAACACTTTTCTGTATATTTTATGGCCTGCCATTCATAATCTGGATTCTCAGCTGCAGTAAATTGGTATAACCACATGGATTGCCCTCTTCCAGTTGGAGCTAGCCGTGTATTTAACACATCCTGTTACCTCATGTCAGATTCTTTGGGTTTTAATATTCAATATGTCAAACAGTTCAGCCATAGAGGGACTAGCATAAAAAAGATCCTGTTCCTAGTATCCAGGTTGGTTAGGTCAAACTCAGAGATTCCCATTGAATCATTTTCCTTTTATGGGCCACTGTTTAGTTCACCTTGCAGAAGTATAGTAAATAATTCAGATGCAACATGAGAGGAAATGAAGTACAACTCACTCTGAATATGAGTGAGTGGCTGAATGACTGAAAATGAGTGAATGGCTCCCTGAAAATGAAATTATGAGGCTATAAAGTCCCAGTCACTCCAAAGCAGATACTAGCCTAGTCTCAGATTTTCTGTTTGGTGAAAAGCAAAAAAAAAAGATGAGGAAAATGCAGAGGTACTCAATACCTTCTTTGCCTCTGTTTTTTATAGTAAAACTGATGGTCTACAGGACAAGTCCTTGCTTAAACTAGTTAATACAGATAGGTAACAGAGTAACCCCAGTATGATCCAGGTGGAAGATGTTAGAGACCTGCTGTCCCACCTAGATCCTCATAAGTCTATGGGACCTGATGGGATTCATCCTAGGGTGCTGAGAGAGCTGGCAGATGTGCTTGCTATGCCTCTTTCCATCATCTTTCAACAGTCTTGCCTTACTGGAGAGGTTCCAGGTGATTGGAAGTTGGCTAATGTGGCACCTATCTATAAGAAGGGCAAGAAGGAGGATCCAGGGAATTACAGAACTGTCAGCCTGACCTTGGTATCGGGGAAAATTATGGAGCATATAACCTTAAGGGAAATTATGCTGCATCTACAGAATAATAAGGGGATCGGATGTAGCCAGCATGGATTCAGGAGGGGAAGATCCTGCTTAACCAATCCAGTTTCCTTTTATGATCAGGTAACTCATCTGATCAA
>VXBA01000474.1:82404-114462 GCA_013399895.1 Serilophus lunatus | reverse complement strand
GGTGTGGCTGGAGGATGCCCAGGCAGAGAGGGACTTGGGAGTGCTGGTTGATAGGAAACTGGACATGAGCCAGCAGTGTGCCCAGGCGTCCAAGAAGGCCAATGGCATCCTGGCCTGCATCGGGAATACTGTTGCCAGTAGGACCAGGGAAGTTATTCTTCCTTTGTACTTGGCACTGGTTAGGCCACAGCTCAGGTACTGTGTCCAGTTCTGAGCCCCTCAGTTTAAGAAGGATACTGAGTTTCTGGAGCATGTCCAGAGAAGGGCAATGAGGATGGTGAAGGGGCTGGAGCACAAGCCCTATGAGGAGCAGCTGAGGGAGCTGGGGTTGCTCCGCCTGGAGAAGAGGAGGCTCAGGGGTGACCTTATTGCTGTCTATAACTATCTGAAAGGAGGTTGTAGGCAGGCGGGGGTCGGTCTCTTCTCTCAGGCTCCCAGTGACAGGATGAGAGGACACAGTCTTAGGCTGCGTCAGGGGAGGGTTAGGTTGGATATTAGGGAAATCTTCTTCACAGAGAGAGTGATTTCCCTTTGGAATGGGCTTCCCAGGGAGGTGGTGGAGTCACCGTCCCTGGATGTGTTTAAGGATAGGTCAGATAATGAACTTAGTGACATGATGTAGACGGTTTAGATAGTTTAGATGTTTTAGATGATGGATTGGTGTTGGATAGGTTGTCAAGTTAAGTAAAAGGTTGGACTTGATGATCTCTATGGTCTTTTCCAACCTTGTTAATTCTGTGTGCATAATTCTGTGTGTGTAAAATGTATCTAAGGAAATAACTGAACAGGAGCCATTTGCAATGATATTTAATACAGTGTCTGTGCCTGACAGAACCACAACAGAAGAGGTATCAGTGGGTTAAGCCATAGCTCTACTGAAGTCAACAGAAACCCTCCCATGATGAGATATCTGATCCCAAGCTACACTGCTGACAAATTCTGACACTTTTCCAGAAACTCATAACACTGACCATAGCCTCGTAAAGGGTCTCCAGAGATATTCATTGTCCTTTAGCATATATCAACTTTCTGTAGCACTGTAAGGAAGCAATTTTCCAGCTGGTTGGTTGCTGTATGAGGAAAGAAATGTCTTTTCTAACTTATTTGGGTATCAGGCTCAGCATTTTAGAGTTGAAATGTTCCAGCAGGACACTCACTTCAATGTTGTATCTCTGGAAACCTGCAGCAGAAATGAGAGTTCATCTAAAATGTAAGCTGTCATCAGGATCAGTCTGTATTTCTGTATGATGAAAAGACTGCTTTTGCTGTTAAATGAAAAATATATCAACTTTTTAACTAGCAGATGTAGACAAAATTAGAAATAGATAAATCTCCTAATGTCATCCAGTCATGATTGACAAAAACACTCTTAAAATTGTCATCTGCTCTTTAGTCAAAATATCTAGCTAGAAAGTTGTATCAATAGTTAATTCCTGTCATTATCAAAGGTTTATACCCTCTGTTTCTGATCCAAATTTTTCAAGTTTTAATACCCAGTCCAAAAGTCTTGTTGCACTTTTACCTTATTGATTGAAGAGACACAAAGCTTTATTTTTCTCCTCTCTATGCAGAATATAGTTCTACTTTTTTTTCTGTTAGTAAATTACCTCCATTGAACTGTTCAGGTGCTCTCACTGTAAGTTATTTTCTCGTGTTACTTTTTTCCCCACTCTGCCTTTCTAATTTTTACTATCTTTACTAAAATACACAAAATCTGAAAGCATAATTCCAGTGTGCTGAGTACTCCCCTAGAAGCAAAATCAGCTCCTTATTCAAAGCTCTCCTGTTTGTGCATCTAGATGATTGCATTTGCACACTGGAGGTCTGCGTTGACTTACTTCTACTCTGTGACTTCTAACAGAATTTATCATTTGGGAGATGTTGTCTGTATGCCATTTTCAAAAACACTCAACTCTGCATCCAGCATTTTGACATACATTGTGTCTAAGCAGGAAGTCCCAACACGGGGGCAATAATTTAAAGCACAGCCCAGTCCAAATCCTCCCCTCTTTTGCCAGTTGCAAGGTTACTTGTGTGGTTCATCAACACTGTTTTCTCAGAGTATTGATGAAAATGTTGAATAGCAATAAGTTAATAAAATCACAGTGTGATTTTAACTGTAAAGTCCTAACAAAGAAAGCTGATTGGTTAAATTACAAGTTCTTATCAATAGATGGTCACCATTGAATGTAGGCATTAAATACATTCCCATCCTGTGATTGCCTTATTACTTGCAATCTCTTCAACTTTGCCCAGGGACTGCTGTCAGGCTGTCTTGTGAGAAGCTGTCATGCCAATTTGTCACATCTGCAGGTTTGAAATGCTTGTCCCCACTAGGTGCTGCCTTTTCACTCTTTCAAGTTACCAAGGGGCTGTGAAGTTCTTTATCACCCTCAGCCTCTTTTTTTTCCGAAGAGGAAAGAGATGGTTTTATGGAGCACTTGATCTCTTTCAGCATTATACCTCTCCTGCACAAGTTTCCAGGAATTAAAACAATAACAAACCACGCCAAAACCCCCTAATTTTTAAAATACTGGTGTGGAGGTTTCATAGTCTTGACAGTACACCATCTGTCAGTTCTTCTGTGTATAACTGGAGTGCTAACCTCTGCACCTGGAACATAACCTAAGTTTTAAAAACGAAGCAGGAGGATCATTTCGGATTTTGAGAATGCACCTTGCAGAAAGCTCAGAGCAGACAAACAGTTTCCTTGAAGCAGGATCCCACTTCTTGTGTGGAGTCTGTAGTGAAGCCGAGGCTTTACTGAACTGCAGTACTTGGAATGAAAAGGGTTTTACAGGACGCCAGATGATATATAGCTGTCTCCCACAGCAACTGGTCAGATGGAGCATGGGGGATCGAAGAGACTTATCAGAGGCAGCATTTGTTCTTTCGTGCTCCCTCAGCAACAGTTGAACACTATTTTAACTCAGGGCTGCCAGTGTTTCTGTGGTGACTAATGAGTTTAATGCCACCTGCTGTAAACAGCTATATTTAAAGCAGTCATAAGCAAGAGCTTTTTAGACCACCAGCATTTTCTTTTTACAGTGAGAATGCTTTTATCTTTGGAGGAGGAAACGGAGTCAGAAAGACAGACTCTTGGTGTTGGTGACTACCACCACATATGCTGCCTCTTGTTTCCATGGATGCTTTCAGCTGTCACTTTGGACTGGGTCAGCAGTGGGATGTCATTACCTACAGCTTTCCTGTGCCACTCAGCTCCCAGTGGAACATGGTACTGGGGTATTGGGTCACACAAGTCCCAAACCTTGGTCTCATTTGAAATGTGCCGGAAATTCATTGTAGGACGACTAAAGCAAACACTTGTGGGTACATTAAGAGGGAAAGCAATAATAAGGTACAGGTGGAAATTACTGTTACTGTATAATATTCATGCCAGTTGTGACCTTAAATTGTAAGGAATACACAATTCATGTGCAGGGATGGACTGGCAACTCTAGAAATTGAAAGAAGCATTGCTTTAAATAAATCAGGCTGTTTCCTCTCAACAGCATGAAAGGACATCTTCAAGATGAATTTGGAAGAATAGTCTAACTAAACGTTTCTAAATGGATCTAAATTTTCCATGCATTGGATTTGTTGCCTTCCTCAGCGATTACTTCAGTAAATCTGTTCACTAACAAATACCTCAATGCCAAAGTCCTAGGACCCTTTGTGAAAGCAGCAGTGACATCTTGTGGCCTCTTCAAACAGACCCAAGCTCCGAGGCTGTTCTGTGTCTCCTCTCAGCTGCTGGCACCTGCAGCTGTGCTGACATCCAGGGCGCTGGTGGTGAGGAGGATACTCTCTGTTGCCAGGCAGCTGCCTTTGCACAAACACACTGGATTCACCATTTTCCCTAGGTTGCTCCCTGAGAATCTGCTAAAAGCAGATTGCTGTATTTCCCTGATTTATCCAGGTTATCCCACTGCTATCACTTTGAGAGGGGGTTGAGGTCTTACCCACCTCTGACTTTTACTTTTGAGTTTCCACTGAATATTAACTCCTCACTGGGAACCTGCACCTTTAAATTAGGCGATCTAGGTGAGCAGACCATCTGTGCTCCCTCTGCAGTTAATGTAGACACAAATCCAGGAGGTAATTTTCATTTTAAATAGCTATTTTAGAGGAGGCGAGTTATTCTTGAGCTTGCTATCTTTCTTTTGCCATCCCACATGTGAGTAGCACCAGTGACCAAGATTGCCACAAACAGGGTATGACACAGCAGCCAGTGTGCCAGTTTGTGCAGAAAGGCATGCAAGGAGGGTGCTGAAGCCCTGCCATATCAACCAGGGAGCAGTGGTGTCCACCTACCAGAAAGCTACAGCCTCTCTAAGGCTGCACCCACCACAACTGACGCAGCTGCCGAGCCAGAGTTTCAGTGGGAACATGCTGTCACCCAGGTGCCAGCTGTAGAGGGTACCCTGCTTTTAGGCCAGAAGTGAGTAACCCCATGGGAGGTGTGCCCAGGTAGAAACTTTGCTCAGTGACAGAGCTCTATGAGAAGGATTTATATGCAGCTGGGAGAAGTCTCTCAGTTGCCAGCCTTTGTTCTTATGGGGGACTTCAACTTACCAGATGTCTGCTGGAAATAAAGCAAAACAAAGAGGTATATGGAGTGTATGGAAGATAGCTTCCTGACACAGCTGGTGAGACACAACTAGGGAAGGTGGTCGAGTCACAATCTGTGGAGGTAAGACATGTGGGTGTGGTGTTTAGGGACATGGTTTAGTGATGGATGTAGCAGTGCTGGGTTAACAATTGGGCTCAACCTTAAAGGTCTTTTCCAACCTAAATAATTCTATGGTTCTTGGGCCGTGCAGGGAGCCAAGGACTTGATGGCAGCTCCAGCACAAAACAAGCTGTCAAACAGCCCATGGTGGAGCAGTCTGAGCTGTACAGCACAGAGGACAGTACTGGGCAGTAGCTGGATGTGGGGAGTAAGAGGATGGACAAGAGCTGTTTCACCTTATACCTAATAATTTAACTACCACATGCCTGTAGATTGGACACTTGGTGCTTAGAAGGCTGTTTGCAGTGGCTGCCTTCTGTGATGGTGGGATTTCCACTCTGGGAACAAAAGTGGTCAATAGCTTTTCATGCAAAAAGATGTTCTATGGAAAGCTGCAGGTTTTAGTTTCTTCCTACTAGAAAAGCTCAGTGAAAAGATGTTTGGGGGTTTTTTTCCTATGGAAAAGCTATTAAAATTATTCAGTGTAACAATTCATTATTTCTTTTCAGTGCAATAACACAGTGAAGCAATATGTGAGGCTTTTAACTTGAATTTGAATTCTATTTATAAATGTTGACTCAAAAAATTATTTGTATAATCCAATAGGTTTGTGATTTTTTTAAAAACTGAAAGATTGCAAAAAGAAGTATATTTTTGTTCTGATTTTCTCCCATGTTAAATGATGGTGTTCTTATCTTTCAGCTAGAGCTCAGATGCAGTAGCTTTTCCTAATACTTTCCTGCTAACTTTGTGATTGTCTCTTCACAACAGTATTTTTTGTAGAAGGATCCAAAAGTTCATTACTAGATTTGGTAATCAACTGTGCTAGACCCTGTCTGTAACATCTTTGCCTTCTTTCTTCAGCACCAGTGGCTCCTGAGATTACCTCCATGGAATATTACAACCACCTTTTATATGTCACCTGGACTTATGGAGGAGATGGTACAGATCTTTCTCATTCTAGGATGCTGCATTGGATGGTCATTGCAGAAGGAAAGAAAAAAATCAAGAAGAGTGTAAGTATGAGTTAGGAAGGCATTGTTCTTTTCTCTGGGCCTTTTCTGTTCATTTGTTTTTGATTTTAGTGTGGTTTTGTTAAGTTGGTTTGGTTTGGCTTGGTTTACTGTGTTGATAACTTCGTGTTATAAAGTTTCAGAAAGTTTAAAGTTTCACAGTATTACCATCCACTTGCAAAGACTGGAGATAATAAAATAGCCAGCTTTGATCCTGTTAGTAATAAATTCAATTAATATCCCCACTTAGAGTCTGTTTTGCCCATGCTGGTGATCAGTAAGGAATCTCTTATGGTCCATAACTCATGAAGCCCTTTGTTATATTTTCTGTCCTCCGCCCATTTGCAGAGGGGAGTGATTTTAGTGGGTACCTGGCATCCAGCCAGGGTCAAACCACTACGCAGGTTTAAGCTAAAGAGCAGGCTCTGGATTACAGTGAGAAGTGTTTGAAATAGTGAGTGTGTCCAGTAGTGAAGCTTCATACAGCCTGTGGCCTGTGACCATCTTCTACTCCATTATTGACCTTTCAGTCATTAGCAGGAAGAAAGTGTTTGGTCTTTTTCGAGGGAAAGGTGTCTGGTGTTTTCCAAGGGAAGGTTTTCCCTTCTACTGAAGACTTAGCAGATGCTGAACTGAAACTGTATTTTCAGCAGAAGTGCAAATTCATCAGCAATTTTTGTTTGGATTTGTGTGGAGTAACCCAGCTTTCACTGGATTCCTTGTGGATGAAAGAGTGCACCCATCTGGAGCTTGTTCCAGCATGAATCTAATTACATGATTAGTAGAGCTGATGATGTTTCTGAGGAGCAGGAACTTTGACTAGTCACATCTTTGTTTCAAACAAGAAGGAAAACTATATTTTAAAATTTTTTTCCTGCAAATAAAATAGTCTAATTCTAATTCTAAAAAATTGTGTAATGATATCCCTCTACTCTTCCTTCTAAAAGTCATGATCTCTGTAAGGTTATAATTCTTCTAGTAAAGATCTAATTTCTCTGCTATTGAGCTTCATTGAATATAAAAATTGCATATTAAATGAATATAAAATAAACATTTAATATGAAATTAAAAATAGAACCAAATATGTCATTTTAGATTAAACAAAAAATTAAAAACAGCAAGTATCTACAATGTAGTATATCTGTAAATAAACCTTGAAAGGTTTAGGGATGTCTTTAGTAATGCTTGTATTTATATTCTTTTCAAGACAGTGGAACCCAGAAAGTAAGTAGGAAAGCCCTGCAATAGGCTATATATAGTTAACTTAATATACTTTATATTTAACAATATATACTTAACTTTTACATGAGTCATAAATCTGCTCATATGGGTAAATATGGGTACATGTTGCAGGCATCAGGGTGTGCCTGTTCTCCTAAGCTCTGCTAGTCACTTTCAGAAATTGCTTCCTTTAAAAATCTTACTATATTGTAATCTCATAATGAGATTTACTACGATTGTTATTATGGTTGTTTTTCTTATGAGATTATTAAAATAAATAGGTAACACTGTCAGACAATGTCAGCTTTTTCTTCCTGTTACTCGTGTATTTCCCAAGAGTCCATAGGAGTTAGTTTTCAGAGAAGTGATGAAAACTATGAGCAGAGTCCTATTAGTCTTTATTCAGAATTTTCAGTTTCTCTTGCAGCTGAAAATTTCATCTTGAAAATTAAGTGGCTATGAAAACCAGCATAAGATTCCTGAATGTGCCCTTTGTAGATAGACTACAAGTGCTCCAGAAACAATCTGTTCTGAGTTCCGTGTACTTCTCCATGACCCTAGAAAAATGAGGAACCTTTCATTAAAATAATAGGAAGAAGCTATTTACAATCTTTTGAAGCTCGGCTCAGTTTTGGATCATATATGATTTCAAACTTGCAAATGAAGTCAGACCCTGAGATCCACTGTCAGGTCAACAGGTCTCCAGGCAGGTGTTAGACTTGCTCAAGTGAATTTAATTTTCAGGTTTGTAGAATGTATAAAGGCTTTGCCTACACTTCTGTGCTCTTCTTAGAGGTATCTGGCCTGTTTTAAATTCAGCTAAAATGGCAAGGGACCTAAGTCCATGGCTTGTTCAGCATTTTGCACAACTTGCAAAATACTCTCAGTGGTATGAGTGAGATTTTCTTTCTTCCTTAAATTTTCATATAGAAAGATTGTCTAAGATTGTTTTCTTTTTGCATTGTGCTATTCTCTCAAGCATTTAATGCTTTCATAGTTGATGCCAGTGGGAACCGGTAGAGTATGCAAAAGACATCTGTTGTGATTCAAAAAACTTTCTTCATAATATGTTAAGCGACCAGATGGATTTTACAAGGAAGGTGTATGGTTTGCATCATATTTAAGTTGGTGTGTCTAATTATTTAGGTAACGCGTAATGTGATGACTGCAGTGTTGAGCTTGCCTCCGGGGGACATTTACAACCTTTCAGTGATTGCTTGTACTGAGAGAGGCAGCAATACTTCCCTCCCCCAGCTTGTGAAGTTGGGTAAGAACTGCTTGTTTGTAAATCATAAACTCACTCCTTCTTTCATTTGACTATGAACATAACTGTCAGAAGATGCAGCATCTTTCTTATTTTCAGAGTTGTGTACTTGTTAACCCAGTTCTTTTGCAGAGCTGCAATTTTCATCTCACCTTGGTTTGAATGCTGTCTCATTCCTGTATGTGAAACTGCTCTCCTAAACCAGTTTTGCTCAAGAAGAGCAAGACTGGTAGAATTCAACTGTAAGTGGAAGTAGGAGAGTGGAAAACAATTGGTGCCTCTCTGAGGTAGTAACTCAACTTCATAGTTGCTTCCCTAAGGTCTTGAACACATGCAAGTTTTGAGAATGGCAGCTCAGGCCACACAGATTAATTTTTCAAGTAAAAGCAGAAACAGCCTTGTTTCTTATTTCTGAGTCTACACTCTGCCACCTGGTTTTCTTTCCTGACTCCCCTCCTCTCTTCCTGGACATCTGCATAGTCTTCCAACACCAAAAATTTGTGTACCCTTAAATGCAAATCAATGACAGCACTCTTGATAAAAATGGTCAGACTTGTGGTTGTGGAACCCAGTTTCATTCTAGAAGAAATTTATGTAATGTACTCACAGAAGCATAAGGAGACTTGAGAACTTGATCCTTAAAGTAAGATTTCTGCTTAACATTTTCCTTAATCTGCAAGGAAGACTGGACACTGCAAAATTCTACCTTAAGAAATTTCTCTTCTCTTTTGAGTGTATGTGGAATTGTTCAGCCATAGGTACCTAAAATTGTGAAACTTCCATGTGTGCCAAACTTCTTTTTCAGACGTTAACTCCACTGTGAAGATGGGTAAAGAAGAGTTTGTAATTTCAAACTGGATTATCTTCTCTACATGAATCGTAAATCTTTTGTGAGTCACATGAAAGAAATGAATTTAAAGGACTCAATAATTTCAAATTGGATTAGTGGTCTTGAAACAATTGTCCATTTATATTTCTCAAAACTCTTACTCAAATCTCTTAAACAGTGCTGAGGCAAGCCATGCAGATAAAACAGCCTGAAGTTCTTCCAGGTCTTTATACCAAAGGCAGTGTTTGAAAGATGTAGGCAAATTCCATGGATCTTTTCTTCCCTATGCAAGTCCTGTCTACTGTTTTCCTCATGCCTCATTTCTGTGAGCAGTTACATGTCTGTATTGTGTTCCTATGATTGAGTGTGTGGATGTGTGAGTATGAGTATACCTTCCTGCTACCATTCTAGGTGTGTATCTAGAATGTACTGGGGGACATTTCAAAATGCCGGCTAGGTTTATCTTGCAGATAGATTCACAAGTATTACTTATGATGTACGCCCTACAGCATAGCTGTACCCTCCTGTTCTTTACTTATGTACAGACACTCTTACTGAACTGGGATGGGTATTTTGCCTTTCATTGACAACAAAGAGAAGGTGGAATGAATTCTGATTCAATAAATCCTTTCTAGACATCTGGGTGTGGGTTTTTTGTTGGGTTGAGTTTCGGTTTTTGACTTTATGATGTTTGAACTTTGAATAGACAATAGTAAGAGTGTTTTACCAGAGGTTTTTCTTCTCTCTGTTTCTGAGGGGAACAATGAGAATTGTAACTAGCAGTAGTGGAAACTGACTCTAAGTGATAGACGACTCAGCACTTGGCAGTCACTGAAGCGTTCCTGCCAAATGTTCTTCCCTCTGTGATGTTTGCTTCATCCTGGCAACTTTCCACTTGTAGAAAAGCAATTTGCTGAAGGCAGAAGGAGGATTTGCTTGGGATGATGCCCAAATTCAACACTCATATTTTAACTGAGGCCATTTTTTTACTTGGAGTGAGTGTTTCTGGATCCAAGAGCAGATATATGGGTGTAATTATGGAAGAGTGATGCTTTCTGTGTGGTGCTGGGATAATATGCACACTGCAATCCCTGTGTCACAAGTGAATGTGCCTCAGTCTGTGCCCAACTATCTCTATGATGCTAATATAATTTTGGCAGCCTCCAACACAGATTGTTTCAGGATCAGACATATCTCCAAAATGTCTATAACTGCTTGAACAAGTGCTTTGTATGTGGTGGATCTTACACATCAGGTCCAGAATGAGAATAACAAATTATTTGTTAAGGGAAAAAATGAAACAAAAATGTGCATCGCCCATTGTATGCCAGAATTCTGGAATCAGTTCCTTGATTGACAGTGACAGCTTTAATTAAACATCCATAGATTAGGGAATGTGAAAACTGTGGAGAACAGCTCATAAGCACACAATCCAAACTTTGCAGTCTCTGAAGGCAAACCAGAAGACCCCAGGATGCCTGAGGCCATTAAATGTTAGTCTGGGGGGAAAAAAAAGACAAGGGTTTTTTGAAACTGATAATTGACTATTTCCTCTGCAACAATAAAATGAACCTAGACAGTCTTTGCCTGTGGGAAGCTGCCTCTTTATCATCTCCTGGAGCAGGTCTTGAGAAGAAAAGCTTTCTCAGGCCAAATATGTTGCTAGCAGCTGGACAGTCATCTTCTCTGAATGAGTTTCTGCTAACATTGTTCTATTAATAGAATCCACTGATCATCCTCAAACAAGGGCTCTGATGAAAAGGGAAGTGAAGTAATTATCCATCTGTCCAGCAGTTTAAATAGAGAAAAAAATCAACACATTTCTTTTTCTTTCCATTTTACAGCAGTAGTTTATCATCATGAGAGGCTTTACATTAGCAGAGTTTATCTGAAGGAAATGAAAGGTGGAAGGACATCAGGCATTGCTTTCATTTTTTTGATTTTTCTCAGTTGTCTGGAAAAAAATAAGCTTTACATCTCACAGCTGACGTGGGGCCGACCCCTGCCACCGGTTACACACACACAGAATTAATAAGGTTGGAAAAGACCATGGAGATCATCAAGTCCAACCTTTACCTAGGTTAACAACCTACCCAACATCAGTCTAACATCTATACCATCTAAACCATTTAAACCATCTAAACCACACCACTAAGATCATCATCTAACCTATCCTTAAACACATCCAAGGACGGCGACTCCACCACCTCCCTGGGAAGCCCATTCCAGTGGGAGATCACTCTCACTGTGAAAAGGTTTCTCCTGATATCCAACCTAAACCTCCCCTAATGCAGCCTAAGACTGTGTCTTCTTGTCCTGTCACTGGGAGCCTGAGGGAAGAGACCGACCCCCGCCTGCCTACAACCTCCTTTCAGGTAGTTATAGACAGCAATAAGGTCACCCCTGAGCCTCCTCTTCTCCAGGCTGAACAATCCCAGCTCCCTCAGCCGTTCCTCATAGGGCTTGTGCTCCAGCCCCTTCACCATCCTCGTTGCCCTTCTCTGGACACGCTCCAGCAACTCAATATCCTTCTTAAACTGAGGGGCCCAGAACTGGACACAGCACTCGAGCTGTGGCCTAACCAGTGCCAAGTACAAGGGAAGGATAACTTCCCTGGTCCTACTGGCAACGCTATTCTTGATGCAGGCCAGGATGCCATTGGCCTTCTTGGCCACCTGGGCACACTGCTGACTCATATTCAGCTTCCTATCAACCAGCACCCCCAAGTCCCTCTCTGCCTGGGCATCCTCCAGCCACACCGACCCCAGCCTATAACTCTGCATGGGGTTATTGCGGCCAAAGTGTAAAACCCGGCACTTGGATTTATTAAACCTCATGCTATTGGACTCAGCCCATCTATCCAGCCTGTCAAGGTCTCTCTGCAGAGCCCTCCTTCCCTCTGACAGATCGACACTCATTCCAAGCTTGGTGTCATCCGCAAACTTACTAATAACGGATTCCATCCCCTCATCCAGATCATCAATAAAGATGTTGAATAAAACCGGCCCCAACACTGAACCCTGAGGGACCCCACTGGTGACCGGCCTCCAACTGGACATGACTCCATTCACCACCACCCTCTGAGCTCGGCCATCCAGCCAATTCTTAACCCAGGACAGAGTAAACCTGTCTAAGCCACAATCCATCAGCTTCACCAGGAGTTTATTATGGGAAACAGTATCAAAGGCTTTACTAAAATCAAGATACACTACATCCACAGGTTTCCCCTCATCGATCAGATGAGTCACCTGGTCATAAAAGGAGACTAGGTTAGTTAAACAGGATCTTCCCCTCCTGAATCCATGCTGGCTACATCTGATCCCCTTATTTTCCTGTAGATGCAGCATAATTTCCCTTAAGATGATACGCTCCATAATTTTCCCTGGTACCGAGGTCAGGCTGACAGGTCTATAATTCTCCGGATCCTCCTTCTTGCCCTTCTTATAAATAGGTGCCACATTAGCCAACTTCCAATCACCTGGAACCTCTCCAGTAAGGCAAGACTGTTGAAAGATGATGGAAAGAGGCATAGCAAGCACATCTGCCAGCTCTCTCAGCACCCTAGGATGAATCCCATCAGGGCCCATAGACTTATGAGGATCTAGGTGGGACAGCAGGTCTCTAACATCTTCCACCTGGACCATGGGGGGGGCTACACTGTTCCCTATCAACTAGTTCCCTATCAACTAGTTCCCTATCAACTAGTTTAAGCAAGGACTTGTCCTGTAAACCATCAGTTTTACTATTAAAAATGGAAACAAGATGTATTAAGTATCTCTGTCTTTTCCCCATCCTCAGTAACTATATTCCCTTCCTTATTTAATAAAGGACGTAGATTATCCCTATCATTTCTTTACTATTAATGTATTTATAGAAACCTTTTTTATTTTCCTTAACAGAGGTGGCTAAATTTAGCTCAAACTGGGCCTTCGCCTCCCTAATTCTTTTTCTACATGACCTAACAACATCTTTAAATATCGCCTGGGACACCTCTCCTTCGAGCTTAATCAAAGGACATTTTTTTTTTTCTCTTAATCAGAACCAGCACCTCCAAAATCACTGTTTGCTGTCAACAAGACTCAGACCTCTGTGACGCTGCTGTGGGTGGAAGAAGGAGTGGCTGATTTCTTTGAAGTCTACTGCCAGCAGGCTGGATCTGGTCAGGAAATGAAAGTACAGGTATGTAAGAGTCTCTTCTTGGGTTTCTGCCCTTCATCTCTGAAGCTGAGACTGGGCCTTGCATCTTCCTGGTTTGGCTTCTGCTGCTTGGCATGCGTACGTAAAGCCCAATGACATTTTATACCAAATGTGATAAAGTGGTTCAGAATTGAGTCTTTAAAAGCTAAACTACTAAAGTATTTCAAATACTAAAATATCTTGTTATTTTTCAATATTAAGATTGGCTTCTATCTTATTTGTGATATTATAACTGCTTAGAGGCTATGTGCTTACAACAGTGTCAGTCTTTGGGTACTCTAGAAAATGGTTCTAAAATACCATGCAAAACCTAAAGGGCCACAAAACTAAGGGAATGTCAATTAGGAAGAAGGCAAAAATGGTCAGAAAGCTTGATAAGGAATGGGAAAAATGCACATACTTAGATGCCATGATATCTTTCATAAAGCTTCTATTTATTCCTGGCATATTTTATTACTGGTTTTGAGATCTGTTAAGTAGTATTCCAGTTTATGTTCAGTAGTAGCTTCATTGTCATTCAGGGCGTCCCTTTATGCTGCAAATGCGTCTCCTCCTCATGCGTTTTGTCTCTTAGGGGATTTTCTTCAAGATCCCCCTTCTCAGCCTCTGAACCTCCGTTACTCTGTCCAGTTAGGTACTCATGCTCAGAAGCCACTTGAATATAGGAGATTTTAAATTGATAATGCTGTTCAGGGAAAAATAGAGAGCAATTGTAGTTTTAATTACTTGATGTTCAATGCTGTGCAACTTAAAAGGTTTTCTTTGTGATTTAGTTGATGGTAGAGTGAATCACTGTGATTACAAGCTATGAAACATCATTTTCTTACATGGACTGTCACACAGGGGAATCATTCAGAAAAAAAGTGAAAAATAACCTACTTAAACCACTGATTATTACAAAAGAGACTTGCACACTCTTTAATACTATGGCAGATCATTCTGAATTATCTAATATTCTTTTTAAATAGAAAAGACACTGATTAAAAGGAAAATGTTTAAATGGACTTTAATCTTTTAGATAGTTTGGATTACACATCTATGTACCTGCTTTTTCACTCTGTATAGCTAAAGAGCATGAAGTCATTATCACATATCAAAGATTCAAAATACAAATGTTGTCAGGCAAGAAAGGTACCATGGGATTTGTAACTTTAGTGCAGAGCAGATCCGGTTTAAGAAATTCAGGAAAAGACTGTTCCATCTGGCAGATGCTTCAGTGGGTGTCACATTTGTTAACATGAACATCTGGCACTGGGTAATGCACAAGGATTTTCATCTCACTTCTCATTAGATTCATCACCCTCTTTTCTGTCTCTGTGAAGAAAAGGGAAGGGCTCCTTTTTGAGCTGTAAAAAGGGATGCTTTCCAATTAGACTGGTGAAAATTCTTTGTGATTTTCCCTACTAAACACATGGACCACTTTTGTCCCTTTCCTCTATCTTTAATCAGAAAAATAGAAAGCAAAAATGTTCTAGGTTTGAATCTTAGATTTCGGTTGACTGATTTAAATTTCCCAGACAGGGAAACACACAACCAAGTCCAAATGCCAAAGTGTGGCCCCTCCTTTCAGCTCAGACAATAAAAGTCTCCTCCCTTACACTCATGTACATGTGATTTCATCTGCATAATGCACCTCAGAACTGCGTTTCAAGAGGAGCCCTTGCAAACCTAGAATTAGGCCAGACTAACAACAGGCTACTGCAAATATCCAGTGCTTGAGAGTTGTTACAGTGCCTTCCACTTCCCATCTGGAGTGAGTTCATTCATAAAACTTCTCTTTCTTAACTAGTGGTTCAGTGCCCCTATTTTTGCAAATGCAGTGCACTCTTGTGAAGTACAGAAAACTGAGGAGCTTTATCTTTAAGTCAAGCATGTATGTTTGTGTTTTCTTTTGCTGTATCAGCATTTAAAAACCACAAAGATGTTTACCAGGCTCATAGTAATTAAAACATTTTATAAATACATTATGTAAAGAGTTTCTACTAGCTAGAAAAAGTGAAGTGTAGGATGTCTGATCATGGTTATTACCAAAAGGCTTTGGTCTAGCTTTGTTTTTCACCTTGGTCATTCAAAGGGCTTACTTCCAGAGGACCTAAGAGGCAGAGATGACATGCATTCCTATGAGAGTGCAGAGGTTGTGACTGTCTTGGCATGCTTTGAATAAAAATAACTTTGCTTTCCTCCTGCCTATATGGCTTAATAACCAGAGTTCATAAACTCTACCCACCTCTCTGGGGGTGTCCTGGAGGTTGCAGAGCTTTCCCCCACCAGGCATGTGCCTGAACAATCTACTTTGAGGCACATGTCCTCTCTTCCCCAAAAGGCTCTGGGTTCTGCAGGTGCTCTGGGCTGTTCTTGCTCCTATTTGCATCCTATTCCTCTCCCTGTTTCTGCCAGACTACCTGACTATTTTCAAGGGCACGTCCTGATTACCTTCCCTGTGTTTCAAGGTTCTGATTTCTTTCACCACATCTGACTTTACCTGGTCAAATATGTGGAGCCCTTGCATATGAAAGAGACAAACTTCTGCGTATTTTTCCCCATGTCTGCAGGAACCTGTCACTGTTTCTTCACATGTCGTGACCATTTCCAGCCTAACTCCTGCCACTTCCTACAACTGCAGCGTGACCACCTTCAGCCACGATAGCCCCAGCATCCCCACATTCATTGTGGTTTCCACCATGGGTAAGCATCACTTCCCTGCTTTCTTCTTCCTCATCCAGCTACATCCATTTCCCCTAGCTTTCTAAAGCTGAACTTTGTAATGCTGGTCCCAGGGATTGTTTGTATCATGGAAAGGCTGCCAGATGTGGATGGTATGGGGAAGCAGCTTTATAAATTCCTTAGGAAAGGCCCCACGAGGGATTTGACTTAGAAAAATACAAACTAAAGTATCAATACTCTACTGGATTTTAGAAATCAGGGACCTAGTTTGTGGTGTCAATTCTGAACATCAGGGTAATGCTTGATGACATTTATGGAGAAAAAAAATGTTCTCAGCTGAGCCCAGACAAGAGGAAAATCACATTCTTAATCTGTTAAGGCTTTCTGCATTCGGCAAAGAAGTGAGAGCTTGAGCAGTCACAGCCAAAAGACTCCTGATAGAGGATCCCTGGCCATGTCATGAAGACTGGCTGTATACTGGCTCTGAAATAGAAGTAATTGTGTTAAACTGCTCAGAGTATTGTTTTTTTCTTTAGAATATCCCCTTTACAATGATCAGTGTCATCTCTGTTTAGTTAGGGAGTTGCATAGGTTTAGTCAGTTGTCCTGTACATCAAACACCACTCCATGCTGGAGTTCAGTGCCTGATACTTAGCTTAAAAATCTCCATGATTTTTAATTTAAAAAATGCTTCTCTAGAAACTGTGAATGTTATTCTAAGATAAGTAGAGGAGTCTAATATATAATAAGCAGAACAGGGTATCTGGTCTCCTAGTAGTGCAATCAATAACCATGTAATATGGAACAAAAATAAATCAAGGTTTTGTTCTTGAGAATTGATTTCAGTTGTTATTTAAAACAGAATATTTTGTTTAAACTTATTTTCCAGACTAATTAATCAATTTCAACCCAGTATATTACAGCCTATTACTTTGCTTCTGGGTCAGAAAAAGTATTGATTATTGTTGAAAAACAACTTCTGATTTGAAATATGCTTTGGAGACATAGATGATGATGATGAATATCCGTATTTTATATTACCATCACCATTTTATATTGTGTTATGGATTTCAGTTAAGAAAGAAAGAAAAATCAAATCAGAACATGCCAAAGTTTAACAAAAATGCCAGAGTGATTTTCCCCAAAGAAATTTTCTAAGAGGAATAGCTAGTCAAAAACTTCCCTTTATCTCTTATGATAGATTTTTTTACTCTGCAACACGCTAGGCTGAATGAGATCAGTCAAAAAAATAGCACTATCAAAATTCAGAGAAAAACAAAAAAAGGCTCTGAGTGCTTCTGAAATGAATAACCGAGAGTCATTTGTTGTATGTGCAGTCTCTGAGATGAATCCAAATGTAGTGGTAATCTCCGTGTTAGCCATCCTAAGTATCCTTCTGATCGGACTGCTTCTGGTGACTCTTGTTGTACTCAGAAGAAAACATCTACAAATGGCCAGGTAAGTCCAGACTTAAGCTAATTACAAAAGAATAATCAGACAACAACAAACACATTATGACAATAGTTGCAATTAAGAATGTGCTACTTAGGACACTTATGAACAGGATACCTTCAAAATAGTTGTCTTACTGCTGTTTAGGAGTAGCATATCTTCTCTCTCTATTTATTCTTGACCTGAGTTATAAGCCTCAACCTCTGTCACATTTTTAGCTTTGCGAGATTGCAAAGGAAGTGCAACAAAAGAGTTACAAAAGAGTTGTGTCAGAAACATGAATGATAATTAGAATCTGAGACAACCAGACCTCAGCAGGATATCAAGATGCTTCACAAATCTTCCATATGATTTGGAACAGGATATTTTCCATGTTAATGGATAACATGGTTTTTTCATTAGGTCCAGGATGCTGCATTTCAGAGACCTGTAAGGTCTGAGTCCTGGGGGCCAAACTTCTGGGATGAGGAAGGATGTGCCCAGGTTCCTTAGAGTCTCTAGAGTGTTTGCTGGTCTGCTCTCAAATGGGAACTGGAGCATGGAAAGACCATGTGGGCTCACTTAGATCTTGTGTTTCTATACAGTCAAGATGCAGCCAACTATACAGCGAAACCCTCAAATCCAGGAGGATCTCACATTCTGCTGTTCGCCTATGTCATTAATGATCCCATTTTGTTCAGTCATGCAGATGAAAGGAAAAATTATCTTGTAGGAATAACCCTTTCTTGACAGAACCTGCAGCTATCTGCACCCATCAATTCTACCTGAATATTGAAATTCAATTGCGTTTTCTAGCTGATCTTACCAGTAAAAGTTCACTTTAGTGTGGATTATGTTACAGCCTGTGTATGAACTGTGCAAGTGTCTCCAAACCCTAGATGTGTTTTACCTCCTGGTTTTGGAAGTGTCATGGAGTCTTCATCTGTTTGCAATCTATGTAATATATTTTATATTAGGTTAGTGTACTGTGTCAAGGCAGGAAATGATTTCATGCAAAAAAAACTTATATGAAAATTCTTGCTTATAACTACCTAGTAGATGCTGTCATGTCTTGTCTATGTATTCCATGCAACGGATGACCACATCAAACGTATTTTGCAGGTTCTCTCTTTCAGAAAGGGTTATGTGATTTGTTCCTTTTACGTGTAACTGGCTCTGTGAAAATCCAAGCTAAAATAATTTTCTTTCCTATTTAATTACTGTGCAGACAGCCCAAAACTTTTTCTTTTCCTCTTTGTCACTGCTTATAGGCACAGAAGGTAATCAATCCAGAAGGATATTTAAAAAAATAAATCTAGTAAGAAGCTGGAAGAAATTGTTTACTTAAATCAATGAATAAAAAATAGTCAAGTCAGTTTAGAACTCATAGCCAAAAAGAATGCAGTATTATTCAGCAATAACAATTCAGGACACAGTTAAACATCATCTCCATAGGTTATGGAGAAGTGACCACTTACTATAGAAACGTAAATATTTTCCATGTTTGCCGAGGCCATAAACTAGTGCTAGTGCCACAGTGTGAAAAGCACAAATCTGGACAGAAGATGAGGTCGATTTGATAAATTTATTAACGACTTCTTCCTCATTCCAATTTCACTCTTTGCAAGCATTTTTAGGTAATTTGATTTCAGGTCATGCTGAATATTTACTGGGTTTGGACAGCTATATTAAGGGATTTCAGTTGTGTTTATTACAGATTATCTCAGACCTAGTCACAGATGTGAGTGTTCAGCACTTTTCTGCAACTTCAAGAGTTCTCTGTTAAATCAACCGCATTGCCAGCATTGTGAGTCCAAAAATGGTAACTTTTTACCTAATGATCTTCCTGAAACAGGGAATGCGGGGCTGGAACCTTTGTGAATTTTGCATCTTTAGAGAGAGATGGAAAACTTCCCTATAACTGGTGAGTGTTTGAAGTAAAACTTATATTTTTCCCCATCTCTGCTTTTTAGCAAATATCTATAATCTTAAAGTCCTTCCTTATTTTTTGCATAATTGCTGTCCCTCTTCAGGATAAAACTACTATACCGGCTAATTTAGTATTTTACTCATTGAAAAGTATTTTATTTCTTGAATGATGACTGGAGATACGCACTCTGTCACCTGCTTTTTTTAGTAAGGAATGATGTATATACATGTCAACCAGGTTGCATAGATGTGTTTTGGGAGACCGTTTTTTCCCTTTCTCTTACAGGCATATTTCCTAAAATAACACCACTGTAAAGACTTGATCTATAATTCCTTTAGCACTTCCATATATTTAAATCCAGGAGTAAGCTTGCCTGTAGATGACTAATTAGCAATTGTCTTCATGCAGTGATGTTAATTAGTATCTCCTCACATTGCAAAACAAGGACAAGCCAATTCAAATATATACTGTAACTTAATGTCCAGTGCTGTTGAAAAAATAAAAAATCCTATACATGTTCTTGGTAGTTTAGAGAACCACCTGCAAGGGTTGCAGACACTGTATTCCAAACCATTGCTGACACCATCAGCTGGAGAGAAGTATTTGAACAAAGAAAACCTGTAGTATTAACTTCTATAGAAGTAAAAGACACTGAGAGCTACCTGATTGGCACCAGTGTGGTCATTTCCATTCCTATTTTGATAGTCAAATGAGTGGGAATGACTGATCCAAGGTTTACTGTTTTGTTACTAGCAATCTCTGCAAAAGCCTCTGCTCTTTTAAGGCAAGTCTAAACACAGATATTTAAAAGCATAACATCAGCCCCATTCCAGTATGTAAGAAGAAGAAAATACATGCCTTGGTTTTGCAGCCATGGTCAGCTTTGTTTACAGCTAAAAGATTGGAAAGAAGAGTTGGTGAAAGAAGAGTTGGAAGCAGGGAACTGCTTCCATGATCTCATAGGATACAGCCTGCCAGCAAGGATGGGATTAAATGGATTGACACTGCACTACAACAAGCCTTTTACTAATAAGCATGCAAACTGAACTAAAAAGCCCAGCAAATCTTTTCAATACCTCACTGTGCTGCTAATTAACTGGATATTAAACAAACTTCACTTGGTTTAGCTTTAATAGCAGCCAGCTATATGCCATACAAACGAAACCATCTTTCTGCTTTTCTTGCTTGGACTGTACTAATGGCAAAGACAACAGAAGATCAAGCTCTCGTTAATTAAATAGCCAAGCTTGAATAAAATTATTAAACTGGCAACAGATGTTACTAAAACCATAAAAGGTTCCTTTTGTGGGAAGGGGAATTAATTAATAGGTTTGGATGTGAAAGTGGAGGTTCTTGTTGCTTGATTTGGTATATGTATATGTATGTGTGTGTATATATGTATGTTTATGGATATATGTACACACACATAAATTATGTTATAAAAATATAAATTGGGGAAAGTATTCCTTCTTAATATCTCCACAGTGTTTTTGTAACTGGAGGCAGTGTGCCTTAACCTTAACACCCTTATTTCTCTGAGAGTTGTTTTGTGTGCCTCTGTTGTCTAATGTCAAGAACAGATTCACCATCCATCCAGGCTGCCAAAGGAAAAACACAGCACTGAAGACAGTGCTTGGAGTCATTCCAGGGATTCTAGTAAGGGAGCAATGGGCATATCCAGTGATTCTTAAGGGAAGCTCAGCTTAGCAGAGTTTTCAGGACTTTCTTTTAATTAAGATTTTAGTGCACCTGATAAGTATGTGAAAGACTACATAATTGCATGAAAACATTATATTTATTGGGCATTTACATATTTTCCATATGTTGAATGAAATCAATTGGTGTAGCTATCAGATCTCTTAATGTGTGGGCAATATAATTAGATTTGCCTGTGATTTGATAAAGCGTGGAAAATTTTTGTGATGATTTGATGATGAAAGAAATCCAGGACTACATAATTCCTTTTGCTTCTTGACTCTGTAGGCAAGAGGAAGTAAAACCGCACTTGGAGTTTTCCAAAGCAAAGAGTAGTATTCCAGCAAAATCTTTGCTTCTTTCTTCTGAGCCTAATGGAAACCTATTTGTGACACCAGATACCAGTTTATGGAAAACCAGATTTCATCCTCAGTCCAGTCTTAGAAACAAAAAAACCTGATGAGCCCTAAGGCCTGATGCTGCAGTTGCTATGGCGTGTGATTAACTAGAAAGGGCTCTCACTTCTGACTGACACAATTCCTGCCAATGCCTGGGGAAGGTGCCCTGCAGAAACTGTGCTGCCCATTTTCTTTACAGCTGCAAAACCCATTAAAGCATAAGTCGGAGTTTTCACCATGTAGGCAGAAGTTTCCTCCACTGGTTGGAATATTAAGATTAGAGATGATTACATTTGACATTACTTGTTTATGTCAGGGAAAAAACAGTATTTACTTGACTTTGTAAGAGCCAAAAATACTGAACAAGGAAATTTCACTTTGTGGTTCTTCTTTAGAACAGCTGCAGAAGGATGATATTACTTTTTAAGACAGCAGATTTTCTGAAACAGAAAAAACACACAGAGTGTATGTGGCAAAACGACCAAAAATAGAAAAAAAATCCTTTCACTGGAACAGTGTTTGTTTACTGGATCAGTGCATAGCAGTCTCTGGTAAACAGTTTGCAAATACAGAAGTTTAGAATGATCTTGTACTCAGATTTCCTTTAGTCACAATGAAACCTGATGTGAATAGTTGTTCATAGAAACCACAGTTAGAAGCACTGTTCAATCAATGTTTAACTGAAAACCGAAGAGAGAATTTAAGGCACTCTGCAAAATGTTACATGGATGTTTTCAGACATCTGACTCAATAGGGGGTATTAAGAGATATTGGAAGCATCTGAATTTCTCTCTTACGGATCTTCTGATATCCACAGGATCACTTGCAGGAGCAAACATGAGAGGTTATCATAGCTGTATGTTGTAAAAACAAATCATATCAGTCCTGAAGTATCTCAAAACATCAGAAAATAGACTAGTACTATGTATGTAATAGCTAAAAAGCTTTGATGATATTTTTATACCCATTTTACTCTCCAAATATTTGGAATAGCAGGTCTGAATCAATACTATAAAACACATTTATTTTGATCATATAGAATTTTATTTTGTATAGCTGAAAATCCTGCAGAGGGTGTCAGGTTGAGAGTAAAAATTCTAGGGATGCTAATAATATTCTTACGAAGTAAGTAAGAAAAAGCATTTATGGGTTTAGCTGATTTTTAAAATAGAATTTGCTGACCTCATGATTTCTGTTTGTCTTACTAACTCTCCTCACTTTTTCATCTCTATGTATGTTATTTATTAATGCTCACAGGCGTAGAAGTGTATTTGCTTTCCTAACTCTGCTACCCTCATGCCTTTGGACTGATTATCTTTTGGCATTTTATATTAATCCTTGGTAAGTGATTTACTTATTTTTCCATATGCAATGCATAAACACTGTTAATTTCTATTACATGAAAAATGTGGGATACCTTTGTTTTCAAACTGTTCAAAGCTTTTGAAGATATCATTTTCTTGTACTAGAACATGTATTGGAGAGGATGTGGGTATCAAAGTATTTGCTACCCTGCTTCATCTGGTTTGTCTGTTTACGCTCCAACCCATTTTGGTATTAAAAATCTAATCTTACAATGGTCATAGTATTCATCTCATTGCTGTCTCTGCAATTTTTGCTACTTCATTATACGTACTGACTACTTCTGTCCCAGTTACCCATTCATTGCCTGGCACTGACTTCTGCTGCTGCTGTTCGAGTTGCTTGACTGTGCCCCACCTGTTTGTTGTGTGATGTCAAACACTTTAGTTTTTTTGAAGGTGTGATTATGTTCTCCTGACACAGTAGAACTTTTGCTTTTGAAATAGAACAGGTCTCTGAGCACTGATACAGCTAGAAGTCCTAAAGTGAAAAAATTGGGTCACTGTGCGCACATCTTATTGTGTATGTGTGTATGTATGTATATTTAATACTTTAGTCTATAAATGATTTATAAATACTTAGTACAACTGATCTTTTGAAAATACCTAATAAAGCCATGAATCTACTTAGAAACAGAACTGTTTTACAATTATAATTTACTATGATCCAAAAATGCTTAATTGATATAAAGAATCTTAAGTTCTTGATGGTCTTGAGTCCAAGCAATAGGGATTTACAAAAAACATTGTACTGAAGTTAAGATTCTTTTTTTTGCCAAACATTTTCCCTGGTCTTTCCATATGGCACCAAAGAACTGACAGGCAGATATCAATATCTTCAGCACAGGGATTTCTGAGTTTCCTCAAGTCATGGTGGGTTTGAAGTAAAACCCATGCAAATTTTCAGTGGGCCCAGAAATTCTGAGAGTGTTTACGTAACTAAAGAAAGGTCCATTTCTTCTCTCATGAAAATAAAAGCATGTTCTCCACACACACCCAGCTGAAGAGCAGATGGAAGTCTTCCACACCTCTCCAAGGTTAATATTATGTTGACTTATAACTTGTCTGATGTAAACTTAGCTAATTCTCAAGCTGCACAGTGCTGGAGCTGCTGCAAAAGGAATTGTCGTCTTTTGCCCCTTTGCCTTTTTTCTTTTAATATGCATTAATTCATCTTTCTAGATGTTTATCTTCCTTTAGAGGTTTCATCTTCAGTCAATTGATCTAGTTTAGTCCAGATGATTAAATTCACAGAAGCTGAAGTTGAATGAGATGACATTAATCCCTGTCTTTGTATTTTAATCTGTAGAGTAAATGGAATAACAGATTAAATACCAGCTAATGTTTCAAATGTCTTTGTTTTGCACACAAGTTGGCTTAAAATATTTGTGAACATTCAGAAAACAATTCCAGTGCAAAGAAACAAAAGCCTCTTGAGACTATGAAAGCACATGAAATTCTTGCTCAGAAATGCATGTCAATCATTTGTTTTATTGCCTCTTGAAGTGTTCCTTGGAGAAGCATTCTTAGAAGCATTCTCATCATAAAGAACATTTAGGGGTTTTTTTCAAATTAATTCCAATGTGCCCGACATTTAGAAGTTTACCATAATCACAGGGGATAGGGATGTGTTGAATAATTATTGAAATTAATTTTACTATTTCATTGGCAAAATTCTTTGGAGAATAAATACTGCAAGTTTATAATACTACTAGTTTATGTGTACATTACACATGAATGTACAGATAATATATAGGTGTCTGTATAGATAACATGGTAGTCTGAAGAGGTTTATAGTATTTGCAAAGTAAATCTCCACATTAATGTAAAGCTGATGTTATTGTAGCTTTTGTTAATTCTGCAGGCAAAACTCTTCATCTAAATGGAAATGTATCTTGACAGAATACCAAAATTACTACAGGATGTGGCTGCTCCAGATACTAAACATTTTGTAAAACTTAATTTTGGAAGTTAATATTCTATTAATATTCTATTCTTAATATGTCTTTCTCTATAGTTTCATTGCTTTTAATTTAAAGCCTTCTCCTTTAATTTACTAATTGAAGCTATCAACAGAATTATCTAGGAATCATTTTCATATCATTCTGAAATTAAATCATTATAAAGAACAGATATTGTTGAAGGCCCAGTAATTAAAAAAAAAGCCCTACTAAAATTCCAAGAAGCAAGAATCTATTTGTGCTTTGTGGCTGAAATCTGATTGGTTGCATAATTTTTTTTGTGGCAACAACAAAATGAATGCACATTCCCCCTCCCTCCAAAAAACCCCATGGTGGTAGTTGGTGTACTTTAATCCTTAAATCAAATCCTTTGAATTGTACTGCTTCAAAAACTTGCTTATAACTGTTGCTAGTGAATTGTATCACTTCTACATCATGTGAAAACTGTATTACATGACCAGTATAATTATATCTAGCTGTTAAAAGTCAATTAAAATTATCTATGGTTTAAGCTTGAATCCCACTGTGGTCAGTAGGATATTTGCCATTGTCTTCATTGATCATCATAAGCAAGTTATGAAACAGGCCCTTTCTTTTTCCCCTTCATCCTTTCTTTTTCCCTTCACCCTTTCTTGAGTTTGCAACTCGTGGCCTTCTCCCTTTACCTAACAGCTACTTATTCCCAGTTGCTCTCTAGTGCTGACATCCAGTTTCCCAGCCCACTAGAGACTGAACAGAGCAGCCCCAGGGACCCCGTGGTACCATATTCCCTGCAGCAACACAGCCCCCTGCCAAGCTTGACCCTGCTCGGGTCCCAGGGACTCATTCCCAGGCCACCTAAAGTCAACAACACTGTTGAGTCAGGATTTATAGAGGACTCATTGTTTCCATTGGGCACAGATTTTCCTTTTCACATTCTCAGAGCCACAGAATAGAAAAGGCATCCCATTGGAGTCAACAGAAATTTTGTTACCATCTTAAAGTTGTCCAGGTTATCACTAATTCCCTCCTGAGTATAATGGTGACCAGAAAACATATGTTCTTAAATCAGTATTATCTTTGAACAAAGACAATAGTTTAATGAATGAAAAGCACTTCTGGGTTTTTGTTTGTTTGTTTTACAGGAGTAAAAATGGATTAAAGAAGAGAAAGCTGACCAAGTATGTAACCTCTTTGAAATTTAAAGGAATAAGACTTAGAGTAAATATGCATTATGGAGTACATGGCATAGTGGTATTGCAGTTAGAGATATAGAAAACTTCTTGATAAACATATCCTGAGAGAGATATCTGAAGGCAGAAAACAAACAATGTTTGGACAAAAGCAATTCTTCTCAACAGATTATAGTAAGACAGCTCCTTACTGATAGTCATTGGGGAAAAGATACATTATCCAACTTAATGATTTCAACAGAGCTTATCCTTAGTTAAAAATGACAAAGTGTGGAAAACTGGGATGCATTTGTTTCTGCTGATATTTCCCTCTTGACATGAGGCTCTCATTACAGTTGTTGCTAGAAGATTAGATCATTAATGTTAACGGGTAAACAGGAGTAATTAAGTGGTGATAAGACAGGTTCCTTTGGGCATATTGCCTCAAAGTGTATATGCTTTAGTAGCTTGTAAATTAGAGCATGATAATTAGGTGAGGGAAGCTGTTTACCTGTGTTTCATTATTCAGAGCATCAGCCTAATTATTTCTATGTTATGTTCAGAGGCTGTGCCTGTACTAACAGATGGATCTTCACTGGATGAAAAAGTGTCTAAAATAATGGGAGTCACTAGATCAAGACTAATTCATACCTGCTGAAGATCTCCGTGGTTTTGTATATTTATATCCCAGTGTTTTTAAGAATCTCTCTGGGAGAAGAAATTGACCTCTAATGACAAGTGTATGCAGTTCTCAGAAGGGAAAGCAGTCAGGGCAGTGGCATCTAAAATGCTGGTTTAGGGGAATTTTGGGGGGAGGATCTTCTAAAAGAAATCAAATCCTAAATATGAAATCCATTTTTCTGCATGAGCAAAGCTCAGATGAGTTTTAAAAGTGACTCTTCCAAAAGTGAAATTGTCCGAGAGGGACACTTTCATGGCACAAGAGGCAACTTAAATGAAACAGCAGTTGCTCTAGAGCCAGAAGCACATTAGTGGGGTGGTACTGAGAGTGGGCCTGTGAGGGAGTACTGGATCAGCACATCTCACCATGCCACCTGTGCCTTGGGGATACTCCCACCTGCAAAAGCAGTTCAGGGACCAGTGATTAATTATAGGAAGGCTGCATGGGCCATTCAGAGCACCGGTTTCCTGCAGGTAGAAAAAGTCCAACCCCTCAAACCAGGGTGCTTAGTATCATCAGCACCGACAGCTACACCCAGAGGCAACAGTGCCCCTCTCTCAGCCTCCCTTTCTGGTGCTGTTATGGTGTGATGCAGGTAATGAGCAATACATCTGCCATTTGATGGCTCTGAACCACAAGGTTCCTCTTTACTATTACTTTGTAGTATTAGCATTTGCAAATACATATTCATGACTTGTTAGTCACAGAATCACAGGATATGCTGAGTTGGGAGGCACCCACAAGGACTATCAAGTCCAGCCCTTAACCCTGCACAGGACCTTCCCCAAGAGGGGGAGTCACATTATTCCAGGGGAAACAGAAATGAAAGATACTACAGCAGTTAGATTTTCTTACTTAATTTCTATGTATTTTTCCTTTAAAGCCCTGTCCAACTGGACGATTTTGATGGATACATCAAGGATATGGCTAAAGATTCAGATTACAAATTTTCTCTGCAATTTGAGGTAAATGTCTGAGGATTCTGCCCTCTGTTACTTGCCATGCCCAGATCAGCTTTTTCAAGATGTTAAGTTTGTGCAATGTGTTCCTGTGCTCTGAGTTGGTCAATGTGAGCTTTTGCATTCACTTCCACTTCTGCAGAATTTAAAAGTGATGTTGCTAAAGCCTGAACTTAGTAAACTGATTTGAGTGATCATCACAATCGACTCAAGATAATTGCCAGAACAATGCACTTGTTTTAAGTTTAGGATGTGCTGGCAGCCTGAATTGAATTAGGGATTTTAACATCTTTAATTTATAATGCCCTTAATTTGAGAGGAACCATTGGAATAAGAAAGTAGCATCAAAAATCTCTGGAAGAGCAAGGAGATCTCTGAAAGACAAGTTCAGGTACATTGTCTTAATTACCCAGAATTTAAAGTCAATTTAGTAGAATAAAACTAAAAGAACCCTATCCTCAGGCTATCTCCCAAAGATTTAAACATGGAAGTGGAGTGGGGAAGAATCCCAGGGTGTTACCAGCATGCTGAATGGCTGGCATTATCTGTTCCTGGCAGTGAAAATTCCTGTGATGCATTATATATTAGATGTAACTACTGAAGGTAACGACTAGAAAGTTCTTCCAAGCATTCTCCCAGGATTAAAAGCCACTTGAGAACTTGAGGAAACCCCTTCGAGTGGGGCAGATGACCACCATAGGAATAATTTAGCAATCCCCTTGTTTAACTCTATTTTGGCTAATTAAGCATGAGTAGAGAGGAACAATCTACAGGCACAGCCTGAATGGCGGCAGTGTGTTGGCAGCATTCAGCAGGAGAGACCACAGCATTGCTCTCTAGCCACTTGGAGCCCAATTTAGAGACATCAGATAAGGAAAGTCAGTACAGTCCTGCTGTCAGTTTATAAAGTAATTTATGAACGTTTTCTGTCTGGTATGTGCCACAAGTAATCACTTCACAAAGAACTATTTTTTGAGTGTTTGTGAGTTTGACCTTGATGTTTTCCTTTCTGTTACCCAGGAGTTAAAACTGATTGGGCTTGACATACCCCACTTTGCTGCTGATCTTCCCATGAATCGCTGTAAAAATCGCTACACAAATATCCTGCCATGTAAGTACAGTGCATACTAAGTGTTGCTAAAGTCCTTAGAGAGGAAAAGTTTAATAAGAATATTGGAAAATAAAAAGAAATTTTCTGACAGATAAAAGCCTGTTCTAAAGATCTGCTCTTACAGAGAACCAGGCAAGTTTGAATAGACATAGCTTCCTGGGAATGTTTATTGCAATGTGAGTTTGAAGGTGAGAGACACAAGGCCGTTTCTGCTACTGAGTAGTGCTACTGTATTTCTTTTATATTTTAATTAAACCTAAGGGACCCCAAATGTGTGACACTTTTAGGGTGTGTTTTGCAGAACAGTAATGATGTAGTGTTTGCTGAAGCAAACATTGCTCTCTTGATAAATTTATTTTTTAGTAGGGTTTTTTTTTTTTTCAGTTTCTGTAAGACTGATTTTAATTTTGGTCAGTTGGGGATGAGTGCCGTGTCTGAGAGATGCACTATTTGATCTTTTTTAACTTTTACAGATGATTTTAGTCGTGTCCGATTAGTTTCAATGAATGAAGAAGAAGGATCTGATTATATTAATGCCAACTACATTCCTGTGAGTACGGAGATTTGGTCAGTGTAAAGTCAAGTGTCCTGCACAGCAGTATGGAATGTGTACCTTGCAAATACCAAAGTATTTTCTGGAAGCTCAGTCATGTTCTCAATCATCTCCTTCAGCTTCGAATATTTTGCCTACAGGGAATCATGTTTTACACCAGCCACCAATAAAATTAAAAAAAAAAGGTGGCCTTCTGGCAAATTTTGCCACATTAGCACTGGGTGAGCTATGAATCTTAGTGAAACCTAGATTGGACTGGTAGGGAAATGGGGACAAAATGTTAATTAAGTCAGTGGCCTTTTAAGACAGTTAGGAAAAACATGACTTTTTAAATGAGAATTTTTTTTTAATTTCTACATCATGTGGAAAAATGGTTAAGCTAGACACTCCACAACTGACAAAATAAGAGCCCAGATGGTGTGTGGAGAGAATTTCTGCTTTCTGCCTCTTCTCTAGTGTTCCCAGTGAGCCTCCTTCCACCTAGCAGAGAACAGCCACTCGCCGAGGAATAGCACCCACAGTTTTAGGATAATTAAACAGTACACAGAGCTGTAGCCAAACATTTTGGCATCTGGGAGTTGGCTGAAACCTCATCAGCTTTTTCCATTATTACCTGTGCAATTAGTCTTATCCCTACCACTGCCTCAAAGGTTTGCCCCTCTTTTATACCCCTGTGCTGTGGCTCAGCATAAGCTGGAGGGCAATATCCACTGGGTTTCTCTGCATGAAGAGGAGGTAGGGTGCTACAGCGTCTTTTACTTGGGGACACAGGCAGATGAGCATTTCTGCACTCTTGCCATGAACAGAAGACCGAGATGGCCCTGTAGAGAGCTGAATCGGCATTATGGAAAAGGGAGGAACCCTTGGATGAGTCAGTGAAGCTACTTCTCTCTCACTGTGGCATTGCGCATGTGTGCACTGTTGAGCAAATTGCCTGTACTTGGCTTCTGTGTGACTTGAGAACTCAGGCTGCAAATGTCTGAGCTTGCAAAGAATCAAGAAAGAAAAATGTTCCAGCATTCAAAAGCATCATGAACAGCTCAGGAAACTTCTATGACATGGAATTATGGATAGTAGGATTTTAAGTAGCAGTCCCTTTTGGATGTTCAGTTCTTCTTGACATCTCTTTAGTACTACTTATAGCACAATGCTGACTCCAGAAACTGGGACAGACATGTCATCTTAATGTTTGGCTTTTCCTGAGGATCACTTCTCTGCTGAATCCCTGCCCTCAAAAACAGAAACCAAGAGAGATCTGTGTCCCTGTGCTGAAAGAGATTTGACACTTAGGTCAGACATAGCCCAGATTGAGATGACTTGTGGAGATATCTGGAGGAAGCCATTTGTGAAAAGTGCTTTCAAATCACAAGTAGTTTTACTATCCACATACTGTGGTGGCACAGAAATTGCCCAGTTTGAATGGTATCATGCTGTGTGTTGTATGTATTTTTTGCTCTTACTAGGAATATAAAATAACTTGCCAAATGCATAATAAAATCTCAGCAAATATGGTTATAGCAGATGGTGAAATGGCTATTCTGTGGATCTTTTATTATAGTCTCAATAACAGTCTTTTGGTTTTGGAATGGAGAATGTGTCTTTCCAACTAAAAGCATGTTGGTAGGGATAGGAAAAGTAACACATGGATCTAAAGCATCTGAGCATCTGTTAAGAGCATTGACTCATCACATTCTCTATTATTTTAAAAAGAATTCTAATTAATATTTTATTAATTCAAGCCCTTATGACATAAACACATGCATATAATCCTACATTCACACCAGAGACTGAAAATCACCACAGGCACTGCTTGGAATGAGCAGGTTGAGCATCTGTAACTGGTTTTATGCCTGTAACTAAACAAACCCTGAAAGTATGTAATCTGAAAGAACCTGGACCTTTTTTTAGGTTTCTTATCACTTGCTTTTTTAATGTTGCCTTTTCTGCTCTCTGGGCAAATGATTTGTATAGTAACCATTTCATCATCATTTGTCCTTCTAGATTGCTTACACCTAAGGAGCATCAAAATTTGGCAAAAATTGTCGCCATAGAATAAACACAAAAAATCATAAAATAGTTTCTTTATATTGGAAATCACTTGTAGAAGTTCAAATTGAACTTCAGCAAGCTAAGAAATAAGAATGCCAGACAAAAATACACGTTCTGAAGCAGTAATCATGTTGGTACAATCCAGATGATTGGAAAATGGCTAATGTGGCACCCATCTATAAGAAGGGCAAGAAGGAGGATCCAGGGAATTACAGAACTGTCAGCCTGACCTTGGTATCGGGGAAAATTATGGAGTGAATCCTCTTAAGGGAAATCATGCTGCACCTACAGTATAATAAGGAGATCAGATCTAGTCAGCATGGATTCAGGAGGGGAAGATCCTGCTTAACCAATCCAGTTTCCTTTTATGATCAGGTAACTCATCTGATCAATGAGGGAAAAAACCTGTGGATGTAGTGTACCTAGATTTTAGCAAAGCCTTTGATACTGTCTCCCATAATAAACTCCTGGTGAAACTGATGGATTGTGGCTTAGACAGGTTTACTCTGTCCTGGGTTAAGAATTGGCTGGATGGCTGGGCTGAGAGAGTGGTGGTGAACAGTGTCATGTCCAGTTGGAGGCCAGTCACCAGCAGGGTCCCCCAGGGTCCAGTATTATTTTTATTGATGATCTGGACGAGGGGATGGAATCCATTATTAGTAAGTTTGCAGATGAGACCAAGCTTGGAATGAGGGTCGATCTGTCAGAGGGTAGGAGGGCTCTGCAGAGAGACCTTGACAGGCTGGAGAGATGGGCTGAGTCCAATAGCATGAGGTTTAATAACTCTAAGTGCCGGGTCTTACACTTTGGCCGCAACAGCCCCATGCAGAGTTATAGGCTGGGGTCGGTGTGGCTGG
>VXBA01000474.1:8227-81099 GCA_013399895.1 Serilophus lunatus | reverse complement strand
TGGACCCCATGGAATGCGGCTGGAAGGACTCCTCTCCCCAAGCAGCGGCTGAGAACAGCAGCTGACCACAGCAACACCTCCCCCCCCCCTCGCCTTTTTCCCTTGACCGCTGCAGGAGAATAGGTTGGATGTAAGAAGGAGGGGGGTGGGGGGTAAAAGGTGTCTTTTAGTCTCTCACTCTTAGCTCTGATCTTGTTAGTAATAAATTTGATTATTATTCCCACATGGAGTCTTGTTTTGCCTGTGACGGTGAAAGAATCTGCTGTAGTCCTTATCATGAATAACGAAACCGCTCGTTATATTCTCTCTCTCCTCTATAGCTGGGCAAGGGGGAGTGAGAAGGTGGCTGTAGTGGGCCCCTGGCACTCAGCCCGGGTTAAACCACTACAGTAACAAAATTTTGTACATAGTGTAAAAGAAACTGTTCTGAAAACATCATTATTTTCTGGTAAGTGAATGTCTTTGCGTTGTTTTCTGATCATGAAGCAGCATCACAACCTGACCTGGAGTGGCACCTCCATTATGGCATGCATTCCAGGACCTTCTTGGATCTTCTTTGACCTCACTTTCCATGACTATTGTGACCTTCTTTGACTCTCATTGACCTTCCTTGACCTTCTTTGATCTTGTTTGACCCTCTTTCAGCTTTCCTGACCTTCAACCTTTTTAAATCTTCTTTCACCTTTTCTGACCTTCTTTGACATTCTTTGACCTGCCCCGAGCCTTCTGGTCTCCTTTGATGTTCTTTGACTGCCCTACTTTCTTTGTTCTTTCCTTATCTTCCTTGACCTTATCTGACCTTATGACATTCCCTGACCTTCTTATGAAAGAAGCTTCTTATGAAGCCTCTCCTCTTACATGAGGAGAGGCTGAGAGAGCTGGGACTCTTCATCCCAGAAAAGAGAAGGTTCAGGGGATATTGTTATTGTGTGTAAAATACCTTATGAGAGGCAATGGAGACAAGAGACTCCTTTAGTGATGCCCACTTGCAGGTCAAGAGATGATATGCACAAATTAAAAAAAAAAACACATTCAATTCCATCTCAAATCAGGAAACACTTATTTACTGTGAGGTTTACTGAGCACTGGCACAGATTGCCTAGAGCATGAGGAGTCTCCATCCTTGGAGATATTCCAAAGCCATCTGGGCATGGTCTTGCACAGCTGGATCTAGGTGACCCTGCTTGAACAGGGAGAGGGTTAGAAAAGATGACCTCCAGAGGACCTTTCTAACCTCAGGAATTCTGTTATTCTGCTCTTTTAAGTTTAAATTTTTATTATTATAAAATGCAAGTATGATGCTTTACATTTTTCCTTGGTGTTATAATAGAAATATTTGTAATATAATTTAGGGGGGGTTATATGTACATTTGTGTTCCACATGTTTTGTTCCATTTAGACCTATTATATTAAGAAAAGTAAGAATTTTAAAAGTCCCTGTTTTTCCTTTCTTCACTGTACTAATGCTACCCCTTGGAAAACCACTGTACAGCTGATGTACCAGTTACACAAATAGGAATGGCCAGACTGAAAGTCATTGCAGGATAAATTACCTCTTACTGCAGCATCAAGTGAACAGTGCTGTAGGCATTTCTAAACCTGAGGTTTTCTGCACTTTTGATTGTGCTTCTTTATGTGTATATTTATATAAATACAAATGTTTATGGATTTACATCCCTTTCAGGTGAAATGTGATCATTACTGGCCTTTTACAGAAGATCCTGTTGCTTATGGGGATATCACAGTGGAGATGCTGAGTGAGGAGGAGCATACAGACTGGGTTTATAGGAGTTTCCGAATTAGCTATGTAAGTGAAACACTTTGCATGGCCCTGCTAAAGGGGTGGGAGTAATTTCAGCCCAGCCTTTTCCTTAACTTTTGTCCATTTCTGTCACTCAGTGGGAAATACCTAAGAGAGACTGATGCCCTTACTCACTTCACACAGGCAAATGACCAAATCACAAAACTTTCCCCTAAAATTGTTGTCTCTGTGATTTCTCACAAAAGTGCAAAACTGAAACAAAACTAATACTAGAGCTCTGGACACTTCTGTGGTGCCAACAATTAATGACAACTAATGTGTGAATTTCTTCTTTTCTGTACCTCAGGCAGACCTTCTTGCTATAAATGATCCAAAACTTGAAAATACCAATGTAGCAATTGAAAATATTTTTCAAAAGAGCAATTCTGCAATAATGATGTCTCCCTATAATGTATTGAAACACATGTGAGAGCATGCAGTTTCCAAATTAAAACTCTTCAGATTTTTAGGCATTTCTTACTACCCTTGTTTCCTGTATCATCTTGTTGGCAGCACTAGCTCAAGAATGAAAGGTTAGGGACATGGAGGGGATGTGGGAAAAGCTGCGTATTGGTAATTCCACACAGGCCCAGGACCTTAGTCCTGCCCAGTCTTGCACAGAGGGTAGGCTGGGAGTGCAATAAACCACAAAGTGTTGGGCTGTTGGGGTCAGTTGAAAAGATTTCAGTTTGCAGTTCAGGTAAACTGTCCTTTACCAAGCCCAGGACATCTCTTGATCTCATTTTTTATAGTTTTCACCTAAGGATCAGCTGTTATCTGTGACTGGAAAGATATTAGGGAGTAGGGAGGTTTAGCCTGACCCAGAATGGAAAAACAAAAGACATTACTTGCTATGGGTTTTGGTGAGGAGAGCTCTCTATCCCTCAGCATGTTTTGAATTCCTTAAAGACAAAATGTGTTCTGTTGAGGATCTTATTTAATATAAAGCCAGTTAGAATTTTTAACATTATAAAAGATTTATAATGAGTGTTCTCCTAAATGTTTCCTTTCTCCCTGTAATGATTTTCTCTTCCCTTTTAGTTTTTTTCCTTTCTAACTTGAAAAGAAAAAAACACCAGAGTCCAGTCTTGATTGTTTGCCAACAGCATCGTTCCTTTATCTTTGGAAAAATGAGAAAAAGAGAGGGAATATAATAGGAAGAGAAAGAAAGCCCAAAGTTGAAAAATGCAAAATTCTTGGTTTAAAAGCAAAATAAAATGGATGAAAGCAAAACCAAATCACAAACCCAGAGACAAGGAGTTCATACCCCTTTGATTGTAATGACCGGATATTCCCTCCCCTTTTATTCAAATAGCATGTATATTCTTTGCCATGTTTTTGGCTGACTTTCTTAGGCTGTATTTGGGAAAAAAATACCACCAAAAAATGACAAAATCGCTCAGTGTGACAGAGTATGACTGTAATGTTAAAACTCCCATGTTCTGCTTCTCCCATTAGGCTGATGAGGTACAAGACGTGATGCATTTTAACTACACTGCCTGGCCAGATCATGGTGTCCCCACGACCAATGCTGCCGAAAGCATTCTCCAGTTTGTACAGATGGTCAGGCAGAAATCAGCAAAGACTAAAGGCCCCATGATCATACACTGCAGGTAAATGCCTCAAGGAAATTGAGAACTACAAGGTGTGACATTAAATAGGTTGGGAACTGTTTAGAAGGAGTGGTTTACATGTTCAACTCACCTGTTAGCTGAAGATGGTTCTCTCTGATATTACAGGTATAGAATTGGTCCACTGCTTTGATTGTAGAGGAGCTGAAATTTCAGCCTCCAGCCATAGAAACCAAGCCATTTCTTTCTGAGGATAGTCATCTCTTTGGGTGTTATCCACAAATGGCTTCAAGAGGCCCAGCAGGTGATCCTGGTTTACAGTAGCTCAGAGCCTTCCGTTGCTCTCTCATTTCTACCCCTTTGTGATATGGACAGTGCAGTACAACCAGCAGCTGCTGCAGCATGCTGTTCCCCTCCAGATGTGTGTCTGTGCAGATCCTCCTTCTCTGGTCATACGGCTTTTGGAACATTCAGTGTGCCATAAGCAATACTAGTATCCCATGCTGACAGTTATATGGGGGGTTTTCTGATTATTTTGGAGGAAGGTTGTTTTGCATAATGTCATATATACATATATACTTGCATGTCATCTGGCCTTTTATTAAGATGCACATTTATTTGTTCTCTCTGGAGGCGGTTTACACATTAGTGGTGATATCATACCAGATTGGTTCCTGATGCAAATTTCCCAACTGACTTCAAACCTCTTTGTAGCTTCTTGTATGACAGCTACTCACAACAAGTTTCTTAGAAATACATAAGTAGATGTTTGTAGTGGGTGAATATGTGTACATTATGGTGACATACTCTTAATGAAAGTCCAGGCCTGCATTGCCCACCCTGGAGACAAGAGTTAAGTTGCTGCACAATGAGTCAGCACCTTCCAGCACCATCTATCCTGGTGGTGATATCACAGTCAGCACTGACTGTTCCCAGCACTTTGCACACTTTCCTACTCAGAAATAGTCTTGTATAGCAATATCATTTGTAGTTTCCAGATATGGCAATTAATATTCTACTGGAATGCAAAACAACAACTGCAGCATTTGTAAGTGCAGCAAATCATGCAGTTCTCTCCCTGTAACTTCATGGAGAAATTCAAGGGGGATATTGTTCTGGGAGTCTTAATATCAACAAAGCTGCCTGTAAGCCAGGGGAGAGATTTATATATTACATTATGAAATCAAACCCTGTTTATGCTACTTAATTGGGGAAGGAACAGAAACAAGTACCAGGTTCCTGAGTAACAATGTAGTATTTTCATATAGAATTTTTAGACTATACTGTACATTTTAGACCATACAGATTAAAAGTAGCAATGCTATGAAATTAGTGGGGGGGGGAGAGAAAAAGAATGTATTGATCAACTCCTGCAGCAATTGCTCTCAAACACTAAAGAAGGCACAGAATGAATTTATCAGTTAATGAATCAGTTAAATGAACACAGCAAAGTTCCATTGCATTCTTCTTATTCAAGAAACTGACACAACACAAGCAAAAAAACCCCTTGTTTTGTGACAGTTATGTTGAGACAAACTGTTAAATATTATTGCAAATATAAAGAACTTTTACTAAGAAACACGCGCCTACCCTTAGTAGTGTATATGGTGTTGGGATGCTGTGTGAAACTCTACAAAACCTCTAGAGCCGCATTAATCAGATTTCAACATTACATGTTAAATCACAATGCAAAGAATCATACACACATAAGGATCTCTAAATAAAAGCGGTATGTCTTTTTTCTAGTTACCAAGCACCCCTTAAGAGAAATGGAGATTTTCAGTCAGGTGGTGCTATTTCTGTCTCATGCCCCTCAGTCAGAATCCTGGAGTGTAGATTCTTCTGGGTGGTTTGTCCTTTGAGGATGAAGTGCAGTAGTGCAGTGCCTCTGCAAGCCAACATCTTTTCAATGTGGAGAGCTGTGGAACTGAGTTCTGCAGGTTCAACCACTGCTGCTTTTGTGGTACAGCCCCTGGAGTGAGAGGGGTCTCATGAAATTTGTGAAGGCAGGAAGAGCAGACAGCTAAGGGTGAATGAGCATGTGCATGCATGTAAATGCATGAAGAAGAGTATAAAAAGGTGAAATATTTGTGGAGCTACCCACTCCGTGCACTCTGGTGAATCAATGGATGATGGGCTGTGTGGAATTAAATCTGACAATAACCAGTCTGCATGACCTCAGATTTGCTCTGATTATCGCATCTGCAGGGCTCCTACTTTTTGCAGTGCCACTGATTTTCCTGTGTGTCTCCTCCAGAAAAGCCTGAAATGAGATTCATGTCTGTGTGTGTTGCAGTGCTGGAGTGGGACGAACAGGAACCTTCATAGCCCTGGATCGGCTCTTGCAGCACATCCATGACCATGAGTTCATTGATATATTGGGCCTGGTGTCTGACATGCGGTCCTACAGAATGTCCATGGTGCAAACAGAGGTAAGATCAGTTCACTTCGACATGGTAAAAGTATTGTCTTGACCATTTCATACCCCTCTTAGCATGTTCATGTCCAATGACACTTGTTCTCCCGGAACACTTGACAAAATTAATAGATATAATTAATCTTTTGTCTTTGTTGTAATGTTCTCCTACTGTTAGTCTGCTGTGTAAGTGGGTCTGATAATATATCTGCAGTCTCACTGATGTCTTCCAGAAGGGATGAGTTATTCTCATCTTCTGTGAAATTAATATGCAAACAATGCATTATAAGAGATTAACATACAAAATTTTCAGACTACATTGTAAAGAATTGGGCTTGCTGAGGGGATTAACAGCTCATGAAATGATACCAGTATCAGGCAGCCTTGTTCAAGTATCATGTTGGTATCACCTAGCCAAGCATAGGAATTCAATTACACAATGGAAATACAAATAACAAGCAAAATAGACAAAAGGATTTTGAGTCTGCCAGACACCTTCCTTGCCTTTCTGCCTACCCAAATATCTACTGAGTAGTTCTTTTTCTGTTTTTAAGACAAATGTCAGGAGAATATGTACTGGGGAAAAAAATCACAGACTGTTTTCTCAAAGAAGCTTTTATGCATCTGAAACCTTCTCAGTTTCCCTAGTAACAAGGAAAAGATTTCGTGCCTGTTGCACTCTTCCCTGGTTTAACAAAGTATAACCTGGCAACCTCCATACAATTGGAAGTGCAATTATCAGTTTCCAGGGTAGGTCTGGCAGATAGTCTGTTGCCAAAAATTGTTGAATTCAGAGCAAAGCAAAGCAATCTACAGTTGTTTTTGCTTGAGACCCACTTGCTCTCTGTGCCTCAGGCACATAAAGGTTAATGTAACGATTCATCAGGATTTGCCTTCTCTCTCTTTGGAACCAAAAAGCCATTAAATAAGGTTATTCTAAACTGAATTACAGTGCATGATCTGTCTGATAATGATGCTAAGAAAAGTCAGTCCATAACCAAAACCAAGGATAACCACAGTCTTTTTGCACAAAAACCTTACCAGAGCGGCTCCTGTGGCTGACCCAACTTACAGTGTCACTTGCATAGAGGTTGGTAACTCTCCAAAGAATTAACTGCCCTGGGAATAAAATCAGATTTTATCATTATTGGTGAAGAAGTCAAACATTAAGGAACATGAACCTCATTAAAATATTTTAGGTGTGTATGTGGCATGGATGCAATTTGTTGTACATAAATCATTCATATGTCTTTCTTGGAATTCACTCATTTTTAGGTAATGGAGACTCACATTAGCTCAGATTCAACTTTTCTGTCATCATTCAGGTTATTAATAAGTAGTTATGGTGCTAAGTGGATTTCGTGCTATCTGTAACAATTTTGACTATTATTTTGGGCCATGAGAACTCACCATACATTGTGAGAGGCTGAGGTAGGAAAGATTGGATCTGTGCAGGCTGTTACTGTGAACTCTGAAGCTGTTTCACTGTTTGGGGTTTTGCCACGCTTTCTGGACAAAAACGCCCCCTCATTTGGTCTTTTCTTCCAGGAACAGTATATTTTTATCCACCAGTGTGTGCAACTGATGTGGCAAAAGAAGAAGCAGCAGTTCTGCATCAGTGATGTTATATATGAGAATGTCAGCAAGTCCTAGTTCAGAGTCACAGGTGGTAAGTCATGGCCCTCTGCCACGTCCATGGCCTTGCACCCCAGCTGCTCAGCAGCAGCCAGTGTCATAAATGTTTGTTCCAGGAGCTTTCAGAGTCATACTCCCCTCTGATGTTCACATGGAGAATGCAAGGAAAAAATCATGTAGTCTGTTGCAGTAAATAATCCCCTATATTTTCTATGGCACTGGAAGAGTATATGGGCTCACTCATTGTTCAGAAAAACAAAGAGTATCTGGAACTCCTGAATGAGCCATCTAACTATTCCCTGCCACTTTTCCTAATACTCCTTACAAAAAAGGAGAGGAGGACTTTAGTATCTTCAGTTATTCTGAAGTCACATAACTAAGTTACCAAGGCCAGCAGAGTTTTGGGGATACTCTGCTAGAGGGTAAGAAAGTAACCAAAAAGCTCTGACATGAAATAGTGGGGAAATATTTTTCTTATGTCTAGAACCAGGGAGCCAGTAGGGTCTCAAACTGGTACCACCAGTACTGTAGGCAAAGCAAACATCTTGCTTTTCCACTGAGCCCCCATGCCTGACCTGCTACGAGCAACTGGCCCAGCCCAGTCCCCAGCTGCAGAGCAAAACATGCAGCTGTGACCTCCTGAGAGGTTTGCTGTTAGGGACAAGCTGTGAGGATATGTGTCACTGCTCTTTAAGCTACTGAGCTTTGATTCATTAGGTGGCAGCAGTAACACAGCCCTAACTGTAATACTCACTTTTGGGTGGAGAAGCTGCTGAATTTCAACACAAACTGATTCCTCAAATGGTGGAGAGCTGGGCTGAGGGCGTCACCACCAGCCATGTCTGCTGTGTGTCTGTGGCATTGCACATGTGCCGTTACTAACCTCTGAGTAAAACGTTCCCCTGCCTGTAAATGAACCCCAATTTGCCAAGCTTTCCCTAATGTTTAGGTAGTCTGCTGTCTAATCCAAGTACCAGAACACAGCTGCCTGTACTAGTGGGCTGCAGTTCCAGCTTGTATGCGGGTCAGTAAAAACAAATGCCAAGAACTGTATTTATTTCCTTTTCTTACTTCTAGAGCATTCTGTTTCTTTGATTCCAGGTGAGACCATGAAGCACATCCATCTTCCCTTGCTTCTGATTTTTTTTTCTGTTGGTTTGAATGGCCAAGTGTTGTGCCACAAGAGATTGCTGCTTTGCAGTAAATGGACAATGAAAGAAACTTTTCCCTTTCTGAAGCACTGGGGAAACAAAGCCTTAACGAGCCTGCAGTGTCTTTTGAACTGTTTAATTTCTGGACCTTTTTTTTAAATACTGGACCAAAATCAACTAAACAACATGAAGGAAGGGACACTATATGTGCATATGGTAGATTGCTCCAGAGCACTGGGGTTTTGTTTGGTACTTTTAATTTCTTTGATAATTTTTTTTTTGCTGTGCAGGTTGGGCTTAAGGTTAAAGAAAGTGCAATATTTTTTTAATGGTTGACTGAACAGCTTTCTTCATGTGTCACTGGTCAGTGCTAACATCCCTAGGAAAGCAGGCATTGTTAGTATCTAATAATACCTCATTAGTGAATAGCGAGGCATGAATATACATGAAGAAATCTGGAGATTGCAAAAGGGGGATGGGGGGTGGGAGGGTGTTGCTGGGTACATGGATTTGACTGTTTCCTTACAGCACTTATGTACGTGGGGCCTGGGGGGAGCACAAGACCCGAGGAATTGACAGATGAGCAGAAATCCAAACCATGAAGCCTGAAGCTGAAGCAGGCAGCCGACACTAAGAGATGGGGTGGCTTCAGTTCCTGACTGTGCTGCTATCAATTAAGCAGAGGGATTGCTCTTTTTGCCAACCTTTTCAGTCACACCACTGTTCAGGTTCTTGTTTTACATCAATCTAATCACAGGGCAACTGTGGGATATTTTAGCATATACATGATAGCATTGTCCGAGCAGTCTATGGTGCCTATACCCCTCATTTGTTTATTATTTTTAATAATTATTAACCCTGAGTAAAAGCGTGAAGCTTGTTCAGGTTGTAGTGGTCAAAAGAAAGAGAGAGAGAAGTGCTGCAATGGAGGTAACTATTTCTCTGAACTGGGAACTCAACAATGTTGCAAAAACAAGGTTTTGGCACGTGAAGGGCTGGTTTTCACTTCATTTCTACGAGGCTGCCAAAGTGTCANGGTCTCTTTTTTTCGCTGTCAGCTTCCGTTCTAGTCAGGATAATTAGCTATATACTTTTGGTCTTTGTATAATTCCAGTACATCATTGTGTATTGTGACATGGATGCTGTCAGAATGGATGGTGATGGCATTTTTGTAACCTGTTGCTTTGTCCACCTGATTGGAAGTCAGCAGCAATGGTACTCAATGTAAACAAAACAAACTTGAACTGAAAGTAAACACACTGGATTGCTTACCTGTGGAAGAAATCAGTCAGCAAACAGCGAACACACCTGCATATCTTTTTATTTCATTCACTCTGGGGTCTGAATACCTGGCAGGGTACCAGGGTATAGTTCAGTAGCTTTGCAACTTCCAGGAACATAATCTCCTTCAGCTGATACTCTTTTTTATTTTTCTTTCAAATTTATTTCACTAGCAGGTACACAGGTGTATACTCCTTTAATATCTACATCGCCATTGTATTGGTTACAATGGAAAACTTCTTTCAAACTAACTCATCTAGATTATGCAAAAATGCATAGACTTAATTCCCCAAATATGAAAGGTCCTTGTGGGTACTATACAAACAGGACCCCACTTCTAATTACTAAACGAGTCTGATGTGCATTTTCCCCCAATTCTGTTTCCATGCATCTAATACTATTTCCACTGTTTTCACAGTCCTAAAGCAGAGATGCTTTTTTTCCGAGACTGATGCATAGAGTTAGATGCAAAATGGTAGAGTGCTCTGGCTTCAGAGAGTAGGTTGCTAACAAGAAAGGCTTTAATGGTACACATTTCTCTCTCATTTCACTGGCATGCCTAAGCTGGAGGGCCTGCCTTTCCAGTAGGAACAGCAAGTACTTGTCTGTCTTAATATGAACAGAACAGAGAATTTGTAAATGAGCAGTTGACCATTTAGTCCTGCCCTCCATCTTTTTAAAAAAACATATTTCAGAGTTTCGTTATGTATTTATTCAGAAAATACGTTCACATCCCTCTAGAGAGCTGTCAGGGGGGAAAAAAACCCCACCCACAAATGTTCGTTCTCATTTACAGCCTCCTCACTCCTGCTGGCCATTGTCCATTGAGGCTACATTTATTCTGTATCACAGACCAGAGTAAGCGGGTTACAGCATTCATGTGCCCACAAAATATCAGTGTGAGTTCGCTGTAACAGAAGCTTGGCTGAACAGGACAGGGTACAAGATTGCTACAAAGATGCCAAAATCGCATTGCTGCAAATGGCATGGCCTGAATAGCCTGAATTTCCTAGACAGTTTTTGATTGCATGTCAAAAATTATTCCATTTGCACAGTAATATGTGTGTATTTTGCTTTTAATAGCTACTTAGTTACAAATCAATTACAATGAAAACTGATTCAGAAAAATACCTTTTCCTACCCCACATAGTATGCAAAACTGCAAAGTGGGCATGTTGGGATATCAGTAGAAACCACCTCTCCCAGTGTTCAAGACATAAGTAAAGCAAGAAGCAAGTCTGGAAGACACTGTTGTTTAGAAGAGTCGTGCAGAGCCTTTTAGCCTGAACTGACACGTCATACTTTCGGTTTTGCCTTGTCAAAAGAAACAAGAAAGAAGAATGTTTTGCACTTAAGCTGCATGTTAATATTGTTTCCAGCATCTATCAAAATAAAACTCTCAAGTCATCACAGCTGTCTGAAAGCTGTCTGAAGCTTAAGATTTAATAATAGGTTTTTTGAATTATGGGTTTCATGTCCATAGCTCTGTTCAGACTATTGGTTTTGTACTGATCTGCTGCTCTCACAGCACCTACCGACCCAGATGTCTGTAAAAGCTCAGCACAGTGACTGACCATTAACTGACACCACCGCAGGCTTTCTCCTTGTCTCTTGCTGTATGTGCTGCCATGGAAGGAGCAAACCTAAGAACATGATTTACAAGTGCTAAGAAGTTTTTAGAGCCATGTGTGGAAGTGTTACCCCTCTTAGCAGTGAGCCCTGACATCCTTGGGTCTTCAGAACTGTTCCCTTCAAACCTCACACAAAGATTAAGAACAGGTTGTGAAGCCTTTACTTGTGCTTTACTTCATTTTACTCTGTTTTTTCCTACACAAACAAATTTCCCCTGTCAAATAATCATATCATCATCTTATGCAGTTAAATGGGCCTTACCTCCCTCCATTCATTCATTCATTAAACATAGTATCATATCACCTCCCTCCCAGGTCTAACTTTTTGAAGGGCTTGTGTGAAAACTATAGTTTCACTGAGGCAGCAAAAGCTGTTGCTTTCAGCCACTTTCTGTGAGAGGATAATGTTATTAGTGCTCTTGACATGGATGGGAGTGGGGAGGTTGAGCTTTTCTTCTGTGATGGCTAAGAAAGAGTTCCTCTTTTAAACTACAAAAATTATCAAGGAGTACAAGCACAGACTAAGATCTTGATACTCATTTTGGTCTGAATGCTAAGAAAGTAGTTAAAGGCCAAAGTTGCAGTCTAAGCAACTCAGAGAAACTGAAAGAAGATACAGGCAAGCCAAAGACAGTTAAATAGGCACTTATTAGCAAAAAGTTAACATAACCACAGTAGAAATTCAACATATTTGTGAAATATTTAAACACAGAATCCAATACAGATTTCTTTGTATTGGCAATCTCCAGACATACTGTTGTTGGGAAATATGCAAAGGTGAGAGACTGAGCACAAAAGTATTCCCTCAACTAACTTGATATATCAGACTCAATCTTTATGCAGGGCTGTTCTAGACATTACATAAACTCACAGTCAAGGGAAAATACAATAAAAAATCTGGGCTCTTATACAACAGTAGTTCAGCCAGAAACATGTGTTCCCATCCATAATCATGTTTCCCTTATTTATACATGAGATGCAGCCCATGAAAAGATTGGAGACACCTACTTGGACAAGGGTCCGGTATTCAAGCTTTAACTTGCTTCGCCATATCAAGCTGAAAACTCAAACCCCTTCACGTCTCACAATAGAAGCAAAAATACTTGTGACTTAACAGGTTTCCCAATTAGAAGGACTTAATTCACATCTTACAGTTATTTTTGTTTGTTCCCTTAAATTATCAAAATACTGATGCTACTGTCCAGCAAAACACTTCAAGAAATACTTTCAGAGGTTCACAAACACCGATGAATATAGTCACTGCGAGCTCTGCACATTTCAGAATATCATACCATTCTGGATATCTACTGCCTCATAAACCATTGATTTCTGCACACATCAACCGTGGAAGGCTGCATTTATTTCCCAGCCACCTTCAAACTCACCAGCATTTATACAGTGCAGTGCTTTGGTGCAATACAAGTATGTCTAAAATATCACTTATAGATCACAATTTTGCTGAATTAACTGTTTAACATTTGAGTTTCTAGATGGTAAACTGCTACATCCATCAGTATTGGTTAGAAGTGCTCTTTCTGAATTAAATGTGAGGTTTTGCAGTGGTTTGCTTTTCCCATGGTGTTCAAAGGGAACAAGAAGCCTAAAAGAGTGGGAAGAAGTGCCTTGCTGTTAAAAGGTTTGCGCTCTGAAAGCACAGAACATGAACTTATGCTGCTAAAACTCTTTCTCTCCACTCAGTTAAAAAGGCAGATTGTTCATAGCAAAACAGTAAAGTAGTCCCTATGTTATCAAACATACAGTAAGGTACTTTCTTTGACATTTAAAAAAGTCTTTCCTACTCAGACATTTTTCACATATCACATCCTCCTAGAATATTAGTATTTAAAAATAAGCCTCTCTGCTCAAATCCTAAAGAAAGCATTTTGAATGAAACACTGCTTTTTACTACTGTTTTCATTTAAACTACTGAATATTTTGAAGGAAACATTTTCATTTGAGGAACCCCAAATTAGATTTCCTTTTGATTTCTTGTAACTGCCAATGAACTGAAAATTCAAAAATTGCACAGCATAGCGGTAAAGTTCCCCGCAGTGCTTTTAACCACCAAGGAAATACCAGCAAAAAGGGAAATACCTGCCTCACCCCCAGATTTCACTGACATAGTAAAACAGAAATCCCTAAAGGTTAGTTCAGCAAGGTTAAAGGGTAAAATACAACTCAAGTTGTATTTTAAGGCATTAGAAGTTTATTTAGAAACTATGAAAAAAGACCAACCAACCAAACCTCAACCCCATATTATTCTGCTTATCCCTTAACTATATGGAATGATATGGAAATTATTATTTTCCCCCCAGGTATCTCCAGAGATGCCTCTGAGCACACTGACCACATTCAGACTTCTCTCGTTCTTTCTATACAATTTAACAGCCACACAGAAATCCAGCTTCAAAAAAACCCCAATTGTGAAGCCACTCCTTTTCTGTGAGAGATGAAACATGGGTCCTTCTTCTGAGACCTCAGCATGCCAAACTCCACAAAGTCAGAGGAGTCTCAGAGCTGATGCTTATTTCTGGGCAAAAGCAAATCATGCTGAATGTTAGAATAGGCTTGCAGAAAAGATTAATACTGGCTTTCAATTTTGGTAATTAGCGGGGGAATAGAGGTACAGGTTACCATTATAATGCTTTTAATTGAATCAGACAGTTTCCAACAGAAAAGATAGTGACTAATTTTTAAATAGGAATTTCAAAGACATCGTAAAAAGTTTCCTACTCCTGTACTTACACGTGAGAGCAGCTTCAGATCTCCACTCTTCAGGATAGGCATGGATGCTGACTAGAGAGGGTGGGAAAGAGGGAATGTTAAGTGTGAATCAGAGAGCATACCAAGGCTTTGGAGGTCTGGACATGGTATTTAAGGACAAACAGTGAGACAGCCAATTTTCCACACACAGGTCTGTATATAGGTTGAATGGATGCAATTATGATGCAGGTGTGCTGGTTCAAGTGTTTCCAAGAGGGAGAAAGCAATCAGGAATCATTGTTTCTTTCACTGGACCAGACAAGAATCCATTTTTTAGTGATTGCTGTGGCAGTTGGAGTCTTCAGTTTAAGATTTATCGCTTCTTGACCCATTTTAGACAGGCATAAAGAATATATTTTAATTGCAGAAACATACATCAAGACACATAACCAACACAGAGAAGCAGTATTTGTGAGGCCATTTACAATAAATGGCAGTAAACACTTTTATTAAGATTTTACTTTTTCCTTTGTGAAAAATGAATAGAGTTCTTTTTTACCCTTGTATGTGGAGGAAAAGCAAACTAATGGCAAAAGTCAAGATTACTTCTTATTTCAATACTGTCTTTGTTGCCACAAAGATACAATGATTTAACAGACAAGAAATACTGTTTATTGCAGACTTTAAGCTGATTCATGTGAAAAAGGCACTATGAAACTTAATGAAACTAGATGATTAAATTTATCTAAATTAAGTGATATTATATATTATATATAATACATATATTATATATAAAATTACATGACCATGTGAAATAACAACATTTTGTGACAAAAATCATTGCATCTTCAAAAATAACATTTTCTGGAAAGGATGTTTCCTTTTTCCCCTCCATTTTGCCTCCAGGAATCCACTTCCCCAAAAGATTACATTTATAAAGGAACAATAGTTTTTTACATAAGGAAAAACTGATACCTGGGATCAATGCACAGAGAAGTCTAGATTACCCGCTGGTGGGTTAAGTTACAGGCAAAAAAATGCAAGTTTATTAAATAAAAATGTACTGTGAGTTGTTGCATGGCCAGCTACAGCAGATCTCATCACCTCTTTGAGTTGTGTTACTATTTTCTAGTTATTCCTTCTTGTGCAATATTATAGTTCATCAGCATATGATGGACTATATATAGGGTGAAGTATTGATAAAATCAATGTACAGAGTATTATTTTGCTATAAACAGCATCATTAGTAATAAAACTTATTGAGAGTGATGCAGGAGTGATGCGCTGGACTGCTGTTTATTGTCTGAACATTTCGTCTCCGATGGCTGGTATCGACAACTTAAACACCCTGCAGCTGAATGTAGGACAAGAAAGACTGAGCCAAAAAGACATAATTGCACACAACAGCAAGAGTTGGGATTTAGAATCTTACTATTACTCAAGGGTTTAAATGCTTTTTTATTGCTGGCTCAGCTTCCCTCAGATGAATGACAAAGGTGTGCTCCAATTTATCTGGCATGTTAATTCCATAAAGCCAAGACTTATCTTCAGGTGTAAATGAATCATGCACCAATATTTTCACCTGTCAGGAAGCTCCACTGAATTTTTCATCTATTCATTTTTCATGATAAGAAGGTACTTCTGTGGAAACTACTGTAAATTTTCTTTATGTTGGCTAGTTAAGTTTACAATACAGTAAGATATTCCCCTTCACTGCTTCCTAAATCAAAGCTGGATAGTATAACAATATGGACAATGAAATTAAAGAAAAGAGGAAACACATTTAGTGGCTGCTTCCTTCATCAAAGGACTCCACACCTGAATCTGTGGCAGCTGCACTGATTTTTTCTTGCCGTCTTCGCATAATTTCTTGCAGTTCTGAACTACCACTGTTTGCCTATAAGCAAAAAAGAAAAAGAGTAGTTTTATGGTTTTGACATGTGATGATGTTTCTCTGACAGCATTTTATTAGGACAGGTGTTTGAACAAATTAAACTCAACTTGCAGCTCCAATAGGAAAGTATTTACAGTACCTTTAAATACAGACTGGAAAAAACCCTGCAGATTAAAAGTATGAGCTCATCTTCCAGCACTGCTGGGCATCTTTAATTCTCACATAAGGTCCTGGAACTGTTGGATATTTACGGAGTGAAATAGAGCTTCGGCAAAAGCAGGGTTAAAGCTCAGCAATTTTGTTAGGATTCCACCTTTGAATATTTAAAAATAAGGGCAATAATATTTAGAAATTAAAAATTAGAAAATTGAAAATAAATCCTTGATGGTTTTAGGTTTATGTAAACACAAAGCTCATGCACACACATGGGATTGCATATGCCTAAGTAAGGATTCAGTCTCAGTCACTCACGTTGCACAATACACCATCATGCATTTGCTGCTCAGAGACACAGATTTCAAACTCAGAGCGCAGTATTAGGAATTGAACCATATTACAATATTAGCAACACTGAAGTATTGTGAAAATAAGGCTTTATTTCACCTTTAAAGAGGGAAAAACAGCTCTACTGAGCCAGCTACAGATTGTTTTGACAACATAAGTGAAGTTATTAGCAGGGCCTGGACACATATCCATTACAGTAGAACTTCCCAAAGTGTACATGACTTTGAATAAAATCAGGGGATTATAAAGCTAGAGCCATATCTGCTATTGTATTATTTGGCCATCACATGACCGTCAAAACTTTAAAGCTTCCGAAATAGCCTCTGAATAAGGAGTCTGTTTTTGAAATTTTTAAAACAAATTTCAGGATTGTTAAGAGGAAAATCCTTCAGTTGATCCTAAATGCTGAAAATGTATCCTACTACATATTTTCATTTAGATTTACCCCATTATATCCATTACAATGCTTTATCTGGTGCCTGACAGGTTACTGGTCCACAGGGAGGGAGGCTACAATGCTCCTTTTATTTAAATTACCATAGCTCTCTTCTTCCAGAGTGGAAGGGCAAGGCAGGGGGCTTATAAGTGAATCTCTGAAGGCGAGAAAGCAGTTTTATTTAATTCATCTTGTCCTTGCCCATTTGGTTTCAGATACAGAGCAAGTGCAGCAGTCACCCACTACTGAAGTCATGCATAAAAAAAATCAGCAGATACCTGACAATGTGCTTCATCAGAGGTCACACAGAAATATTTTTCCGAAAATAACTGAGCAGCCCATGCTGAAACAGTTTACTTTCCTGATAATATCAGTGACAACATGACTGATGAGCTTGAAATGCTGTTTAACTAAACCAAGCGCAATACAGATTTGGCACAGCACAACAGGCACATCCCACTCAGAGATGAGATACAGCATAGCTAAGCAACCTAGGGCTGTTCTTAGGAATACACCTTTTGGAACAGACTGCTAGGCCTTAGCCATAGTGATTTACCCACCTTAGCCTCTAACCAAGTCATGAGGTATCAGTAAACTTCCCACTTCTGGGATTGTGCCTGGGTCATTCCTTTCACAAAAGTGTCAGAGAATAAGCTATTCTTCCAGGCCATTTGATACATACATTAGACAGAAACCATTTTTACTTTTAAAGCAGTGTGTGCCCGTTCTTCGCACTGATGGGGCACAAAAAGATTTAGAACGTGGAACTAAAGTGTTCCCTTCTGGAGATGACAAAAATATCTCTACCCTTATCTTCTGTAGCACTTTTCAACACCAGAGCCTGAAATGTTCAACAGTAGTTATGGAAATGGACACATAAAACCCCCATAATCATGGAGGCTAACAATATTTTCACCTTGCAATGAAAAAGCAGAATCATGTAAAGTAAGAGAAAATATGACTAGCCAGGCTGCTGTAATGTCCTGTACTTGTCACATAAGGTGAAGCTCTTTGGAGCAGCCCCAGAAAGAGCTCCCAATAGGGATACTGTGGATCAGTATAGAGAGCATGGTGCATCCTGCCTCCTCCTGGGACACTTCTAGTGGCCACCACTATTTCCTCTGACAGAAAGGAGGTGTTCAGCCCTGAGTATCACCACCTCTCTGCTGCCTTGACATCGGTCTCACACAGTTATTTTTCAGCTTTTGCTTGGCCAGGCCCAGGAAGCTCTTAACCCCAAAACAACTTCCCTGCACTTGCAGTTTGTTACTTAGTCTTGTTCATACACAATGTACATACACAAACCCATTAGCTGTTCCTTGGATCTTTTGAACTCTGGTGTGATTAAGAGCTCAATGATGTTACCATGAAAATAAAGTGAAATAACTGAAGTGTGGTACCTCTATTCATTTTCTTCCTCATAAAGGTAAAAACTATTAAATTCCAACAATGACCAGAATTAAATCATAAAATAAATTTTTTTGCCTGAGGAAGAAAAACACTAAAAAAAAAAACTGGGAAGATCTAGTGGTTCATATTTGGGAATGCAGCCCCAAATCTGAGAGTTAAGCCTTTCTCTGGGTTGCAAAAGTGGTTTGAATCCAGGAGCACTTGTACTATTTGGGAGATCCCAAGTAGAAATTACAAGGAAAGGTTTGCTCTGATTCTGGCTCTTATTGCTATTTGTATTTAAAACCAAGGACATTTACTGCGATATGACACCACAAATGCTACACAAAGGACACTAGAGAACTATATGAAAATTTAACACTGATTAATTATGTAGGACAATTATGGTGGCCAAATCCATAAGCCAGTAACTGCATATGAAAGGCATTCAATTGTAAAATGGGCCTGACACTGGTACAAGTATGTGTGTGCTTAAATGCTTCTGTTACTGGAAGTGTTTCCAGTTTGAGCAGTGAGAACATAGCCCTGTTTGAAACACGTAAGCTCATCTTTGCTGGGTCAAACGTAGACGTTTTTGTTGTGATATTCCTTCCTAGGCTCTCTTAAATAAGAACAGCCTTCCTAAACCATGTGATTTGAAATATTATAGGGAGAGAAAGGAAGATGCAACTTCCTTTGAAGATAGAATTCAACAAACAACAGGCAAAAGCCATCAGGAGTTGCATCAGTTCTGAAATTCATTGGTTAAACTTCAAATATGACAGAAATAAATATTTCAATTATCTTTTCAATAACAAAATGGAATTGCTTTGTTAAACTGTGAGTATTTATTTGTTAACACTTGTAGATCATCGATTAGAGAAGTTTAGACTTTTCAGTTTTCTGCAGTTAGACCTAAATGAGGCAAGCAAAATAACAGCATGGAGGGAAAAAAAGGACAAACCCCTCCAATCCATTACATCTCTGCTTTTCAAACCAACTTCCACCACAAAGACATTTATATCTCAGTACATATAAGCCTTATAAGGTTGGCATTCAAAAAAGTTGAAGAATATGAATATATTTTCACTAGGAAATGATGGACTGCTCTGGGCTGTAGTGACTTATATTCTTAAGAATAAAGATGAAATATTTCTCCCTTCTCACAGAAAAATAGGGCTTGAAGAAAGGAATAAAGCAATTTTAACACTGTTAGAAAGTAGCGCTCTGTGATCCACACTGATCAGGTAAATTATAAAATATGCGTCATCTTAAACCTCTTTAAAAATGTGTCTGGCAGTTGACGCTTAAAATAATTTAAGCAAGACAGTCTCAGCTTCAAGAGAGGACAGAAAAACATTTTAAACTTCAAGATTTTCTTTTTAAACCGGATGTGAAGAATATAGCTTCTTATTTGGGTTCATCCCATCTCTAGATAGTAAGTCCATTTCTTTGCTTGTCACAGCAAGTTTAAAACAAAAAAGGAGGTGTATCTCAAATTTCACTGGTTTAAAAGTGGAAGCACAGCTCTGCATACAAGCTTTTAAGGGGTTTAGAAAACAATACTACTGTAATTAAAGCAAACTGCTGCAGAGCCATCAATACAGAGATACAATACTTCATCCTTTGCTCAGTAACTCTGCTAACACGGTTTGCCCCACTTAGAAGCCCTCCAATGCAGCTGCCCCAGTGTTTGACCTGAATGGCCTTAAGATGCAACAGTGAGCTCATTCTACCACTTTCTCATGCCTCTTCAATCAAATTTCCCATACAAAGAAAAAGCAAAACTAATATATCCCCACTAAAAGTACAGGAGTACCTGTTTCTCCATGTACCAGGCAAAGCAAGAAGCAAAAAAGGGTTATTTTACTCTCTATTATTTCCCCCATAGCTCTTTTTGGCCTATTTTGTCTTCTTGAAGTCTGGTTACAGCACAAAATGTCTTAAACTGGAGTACTATTTCTAATGCTTTTTGGACCTCTGTTTCAAGGAATTAATGCCAAATAACTCGGATACAAATAATGCTTATCAACATGATGGGAACTGAGGAAAAGCCACCTGCTTCTACAGATTCAAAACTGGTGACCCAGATTCAGTCAGTAAGAAGGATTATCCATACCTCCAAGGCAGACTTCTGTACTGTAATTTGACTGTAGACTCTCGACCCTTCTGGGCAAACAGTCCTCAGTTCCTCTTTATTGAGGGAGAAAAGCTGAGCACCTGTCAGCACGCCAAGGCTGTTGACAGTCCTGGGGTCACACCAAGGGAACAAACAAGAAATCAGCAAAAATATACCAGTCAAGGAGAGAAAGAGGTTGCCTTCAGCCCACATTGCCACAGGTAGGGCTACTAAATTAAGAAAAAAGTTATGCAACAGAATTCCTGAAGTCAATTGAGTCTCTATTATAAGTACCACCTTTTGGTGGAGGCTGATATTTATCTATACATCTGTAGATCTATAACCACATTGACATGTATTTATATATAGGGTACACTAATATATATAAATATATAGGCATGTATATATATGTAAAAACAAAGTATTTTTTCCAAGACTGCAGCTGATGTTTCTTGACTTTCAGAAGGCTGCTTGATTTTAAAACATGGTCAGACCACATCCTACTTACTGACAGAAAAATAATGTAAAGAAGTTTTCTTATATTTGCCCTCAAACTTACACGGGGTTGAATCCTTTGGACTGCAACCATGCTTTCACAACCTCAGGAGAAGAGTCGTAAGTGATGTTAACTACTGGGATGTTGGGTCTTGGCACATGGAACTTCCTCTGGGCAGCACTCCGGCCAATGGTGAGCCGGTGAACAAGTTCATCCTGCACTTCCTCCATCTGTGATTTCCTGCCTAGAGAGAGAGGTCCCGCAGGAGTTATTCTCAAGGCTGCATTATGAAAGCCACTTATACTCCACTTAAACATTTTTCTTTTTCCTTAAAGATTTATTCACTAGATCTGATGGAATTACTGTTCTCCTTTCCCACCCCTCCCCCCCACTCTGAATATTTCAATATCCACAATTCTCTCTATGCAAAACAAAACAAAAGCAAAAAATAAAAGTCCAAACAGAATTCAACCGAGACCCTAGAAAGGAGATATGAGCTAGATGTCACAGAGGTGTAGATCAGTCTGACAGCACCCAAACTGTAGAAGAAAGTGGGCATGGAGGGGACAATTATTCAATTGTCATTGTTTGCCTTTCTTCAACTGCAATTGTTATGTTTTAAAAATGGAAAAAGTTGAGGAAGGTTGTAGAATTACTTACGCTGTGGAAAGGAAGCACCTTCCGCAAACATCTTTTTAATTGAAAATTCAAGTTTTTAATGCAACTCAATGTAGGCAAAAATATTTCAGAGTTGCTGACATGTATCACCTTACAGCTAATGAGCTATTACAGCAGTCACAGTTTTGAAGGGATTTTAAGAAATTTGAAGTCACTCCAAGCCTGGAGCACACCCCCTAATTCCAAGGGAGCAAACCTAACTCCAAGCCTGGAGTGACTGGTTAGCTGAAACACTGTCATATTTTGCATTAAGGAAAAAAACATAGTTGCTCTCATGGGCAAGAATTTGTTTGTTTACTCACTTACTTTAAACAAAACTGTACACATTTGCTATCCCCAGAACTTATTTGCCTTAAGTTCAGTTGGTCATTAGCAAGCAACAAACAAACACTTTTCAGTCATTTCAACAAAATCAATCATAATGACACTGAAAATTGTTTAAAATGCATGTAGAAATCTCTATGGATAACTTCACTAAAGTAGGTAGAATCCAAAAGGCTGTAAATAATTTTCTGAGCTCACAGAAGATACTGACTGAGAACTATTTAAATTCTCTGCGCCAAGACTCAGGAACAACAATAAAAATCCTTTGAGAAGCAACTCAAATTATCTAAAAAATTCTCAGGACTTCCTTGCCAAGATATCTTTATTCAACCTTCTCACTTTGATACACAAACAGTAACTATAGCACCTTCTCTGATGCACTTGCATGGCAAAAGCTATTCCTTTTCTCCCATTACACTGATAGAAACAAAACACATCAAATTCAATATAAAAAAATGTAAGATAGCAAAAATATTTCCTTCTTTACTTTCCTTTTATATTCTCTCAAAACCTCTCCAAGTATCAACATCTCTAGGCAGTTACAGAAATAAAAACAAGCTTTACATAGGCCTCTAGGATTATTTTTTCTTAATCACCACAGCAAAAAAAACCAACCCCAAAACCAACTTTAGTTTAGCCATTTTCTTTCTCCTTTTACAAAATAGCCCTAGGCTGAAAGTGGACAAAATATCTCTAGTATAATATTTGCGGCATTGTGTAGGGTTTCCTCCTCCACAGAGTGTGAATCACAAGCCCAAGTAATATGTGCTCAGTGATATGTGAAAATCTGAAATGAGTTTTATGAGTAAAGCCTTTAGGCAATGTTATCAAAGCATGCACTCATTATTTTCCTAAGCAGGAAGAGAGAGAGAGAGAATGTTGCTATCTTCCTTCTATTTGCACAGATTTTGAAAGATTTGCACTTAATCTAGTCCAAGATTGTATCGAAAGACAAATATTTAGCTGTTAGATAACAGATACTTACTGTTCTTAGATGTGTTATCAGAAATAAACAAGATATCCTAGGTGTGGAGCAGGTTCTGAAGTGTTCTCCACAGGGGTCAGGTAGGCACTTGAGCAGCAGGTGCATGGGCAGGGTTTGCCCATCACCTTTGAAGAGGCACCTATTCTGTGAGGACTTTGAGGTACCTGAAGTCCATTAACTGAGCTTGACTGACAGCTCTGGGAGGGTACAGGAGCTCTCTTGTGTGACCCAAGGCCTCAGCAGGGCTGAGAGGGCAAGAGATGTCCTGTAACCACTTAGTTTATGGCAACTCTTCACACCTCACACCATGTACCTGAAGCCAGGATGGTCTTCTCATTTTCCATAGATGGACAGAGAAGGCCAGCATGGATTCAAGAACACAGATGCATGCAAAGTCCTTACATGGAAATAATATTGGTTTTGTGCATGTGTGTGTGAAATTCACTCTCACTTTCCACTCCGCCTGTATCTGCCTGAGTTTCTAATTTTATTTAAGTAACAAATTGTCCAAATTAGGACTAAGGCAGAAGCTGGCCCTATTGTTTCTCTGGGAAACAGCAGTGAAGCCTGCTCCTCCAGCTGATTGTGATTATCCACACATTCCCATCCACTGGGGATGGGGGGGGGGAAGAAGCCCCTGCCCAGAAGGGATTATGCTCAATGCCAGTTTCTAACCTTAGGTGGAAGCAGGATTTTCTGATAAGGCAGAGAGGCAAACGATGGGAAAAGCTGTCAACTCCTGAACTGCAAAAAGCTCATTGTTTTAACAGCTATTACTTTAAAAGCTACAGCAAATGCTTGCCTACATGTTTCAGTTATTTTTAAGCCAATCAGTCACATTGCTTAAAGTGCATTTAGGACATAAATTACTGACTGAAGTTCTTCTAACCTAACCTGTTTCTCAGTCAATACAGCATAGGAGCCTCAGCATTGGCTGGGCTTTATATTTACAAAGCGTCCTTAATCACAACTTTTCATGGCAGCCACACACTGTTGGATGCACCTTATGTTTTTCCAGCTCAAGAGCTATGGAGTATGTTCTCTTATCATCCCAAAGCAAGGACATGAAAGTCTGCTCCATGGCCTGGCAGTTGCTGCTGTTTGACCAAGCCAGAGGCACCTGATTATGAGTCTGCAACAACACTATTACAACATGCATCAACAAGACCTGTAAGTCTTCATGGAAGCCTTGCATATATGTTTCAGGATAGTGCAAATGACCTTGAAATTTGGATGTTCACGAATTGAAGTGCAAAAGCAGCATAATTGATTTTAAAAGCAATTTAGGTTCTAATGCAGCAGTGAGTTTACGTGGAAAATGTACATTAGCCGAAATATCAGCATGGGTATTTCCAGTGTTGAAAACCATGGAGAGATCCCTGACATTCACAAAAGGAGAAGATTTAGGACTGGGACAAGTGTATAAGTGTTTTGACTCTAATTACCAATATGATTATGGAGGGTCAGAACACACAAACACAGAAAATCTGTATTTTAAACACAGGCTTAAATCTAAATTTTTCATAAAGATTTTATCTAAAGCACAGATTTAAGGCATTTTAGGATTAAGCAAAACACAAAGGAATGAGAGAAATACTTTTTGTCTTGTTTCTTAGACAAACTTACGATCCACAGGAATTTGCTTCTGCCTCTGGGTGTCTCGTGCAACACTCCCACCACTGTCACTGGAGGTGCTGCTTTGGCGGCTGATGGCTGCTGGTGTTTTGGGCACAGGAACTGGAATAGGTGCTGGTGCACTGGGAGGGAGGGGAACAGCCATGGGAACAGGGGCAGGTGTCGGAGGTGGTGAAGGAGTAGCGGGAACCGGATCAGGTTGTTTTGCTATGTAGTCCGTCCTTTGTTTCTGAAAAGATGCAGAGAGACTCAGTTTGACAACAAAGTTTGGACAAGACATCAGACAAAATCAGGTTTCTACAGAAAACACTAGGATGCTTTGCACCAGCTGATATAATTTATTACAAAAAGTCATGTTACTTGCCAGATATGGTTCCAAAATTTGCAAAAACTTGATCTGGCATCACTGTTTGTCATGTATTTCCTTTTCTGTGGGATGCAAAGCTCAGAGCAACGGAACCATCTCAAAGATGTTTCCTTGTTTCAAACAGATGAATTCTATAAATGAAACTGCTTTTAAATCTGAAACTTCTATTACCTGGCACTTTTTAATAGCATTCAATTTCAGTGTAAAAAATGTATATTTTAGAGATGCTATGTAAAAAAAAACCTGAAAAATGAGCATACCCAGCCACAATTAAACCCAACCAAAATCATTACGGTTAGGATAACACATTTTTTTCTTGAACTCAGCATTTAAGAGACTCCTGCTCCTCCTATCCATTCAATTGTGCCTTTTCATCTGTGGGTATGATCACTACATGCCAACTTATAGCAACGATCCACTTAAACCCAATCCCCAAATTCCACAATTCTTGGAATAGGGCTGTTATTTCTTTTCCTCTCACTTCATGCAAAGTTCTAACAACGTGCAAGTTATCTTGCTGCTACTAACTACTAGCAGATGTCTCAAGAAGAATTTTGTGAAGGAATTTTTTCTTGGCCTTTAGAATAGCACTAGTTACAGGAAGACACATGTATTTTCCCAAAGCAATCCCAATGACAGACAAGTCCATTAGCAGCCTATACTTCCCTTTTTCAAGCAGTTCAAACTCCTTATATCTCACTGTTTAACAGTGTTCCCTCTCTGCAATTTTGGAGTAACACAGCTTGAAAGTTCAATATTAAAGTCTATTTGCCCAGTAGGGGTGCCTCATTTCTTAGTTATGAGAAGTCTGCTTACTTTGATATGAAGATAGATGAGTACATTCCCCAGATTCCTTACTCGTTCCTGAAATACCTGTCCCTACTTCCTTGGAGGCAGAGGGTTTACAGCAGATCAGGTAGGGAAGTATTTGTAGAAGCAAAATATTTGTGAGCAGCAGATCACTGATCTGACAACGGTCAAATTTTTATTAAATGTCAGCAACTGCCCTTCTGCAGGAATCTCCAACTCAGTTAAGCCCAGCTGATAGACAAGGCATTTTGTAGTGAATGTAAACTGGGACCACTGCAGCTAGACTGAGTTACACCATCAGAAAACTTACTCCATCAGCTTCTACAGCCAGTCTATTAAGCCAGAGAAATCAGACTTTTATTTCCCTGAGATAATTTTTACTGTAATTGTAATAGTCAGTTATTGAAGCAAGTATTTTGTTCAGTTGTTTGTTTTTATCTTGGCATTTAGTTGTTCAAAGGCATTCATCCCCCAAATGCTTTATGTCTACCTTGGGCAATGCATTGTGGAGAGATAAATGGAAACAATCACAATTGACTTTTCTGTATTCTACTATTTCAATGTTAAGACAATAAATACTTTAAAATGTCAAATGACAAGGAGAGTGAAATACATAACATAAAAGTAAACAAGCAGGATAACCATATTTATGAAATTTGGCTTTTGGTGGAAAGGAAGTGAGATATAGCAAATATACCATAATTTATGATATGTAGATGTACTATGCTATATCTAAAATCTGGTAAATGAATTTAAAAATTTCCCAGATATCAAGTTATTCTAATGATATTCACATTTTTTAATCTTGCTCACAGATTGCAATTACTAGACTGTTATCCCCACAACACACCTTCATGTGTGCCTTTTCCTTCTTAAAAAACATGCAAAGAAAATGTAGGACTTTTTATGAGATAGAGGACTCATTACAGACCAAGGCATCAACTGCACATCACCACAATCATAATCCAGAAAAAGTGATAGCGAAAAACTCCATGTAGCTCTCAATGGATGCTATTGGAGTAGTTTCAAAAACATGTTGTACTGCAATCATAAGCCTCATCAAAACAACTTGCTGGAGTGAAAACAAAAATTAATCTGGAAGCATCACTCAAATTCTAAATTTACAGATGAAATCACATTGAAATACACTGCATTTTGTTGAACACTGCCCAAAAGCCAATTATATATTTGAATCATGTTTAACATTTCTTCTTTTTGTAACCCCAGATCTTTAGAGGACATCCACACATTCATCCCATCACTTCTATTCACTGCTACAAAAAAATCCAAGCATGCACTATGGAATTTGGTGATTACATAGTACAAAAGAGTAATTTTTGAGATTCAGTATCGGAAGAGTAATTCAGTTACCTCTGAAAGTTCTCCCAGTAATTGCTGTGAGGAAAATGGAGTAAATCACATCAAATAGTATTGTTAGAAAAGTAAAAAGTAACTCCTGAAATTCCATACACATTAGCAATTTAAAACAAAGCAACACCAGTGTTAATAATTACTCTTCTTACCCACTAAGGAAACTCACATAGTGAGTTATTCTCATATTCTTATTTTGAATAATGAACAGAGTGCTGTTACAAACATCTATGTAACACAATATAAGCAATCAGCTCTTTTCAAAGCACCTACCCAGAAAGAATTTTACAAAGAGTTTTAAAAAAATAAATTAAAAAAAACAAACAAAAAAAACCCCCAAAAATTGACAATGGTTTGAAGATCATCAGGTGAATGTAGAAAACACTTGTAACTGTAGAACATTAAGAGTTAAGTCACAGCAGGTACTAAAAAATTTACTTATTTGTTTTAGCTGTAGAAACATTGGCTAGCTCAGAAAAACGAGGTAAATGTCACTGCTGCAGATATGCAATTACAGAATGATTCGGGCTGGGAGGGACCTTGATGTTCCAACTAGTTCCAACGTCCCTGCCATGGACAGGGACACCTCCCACTATAGCAGTTTGCTCAGAGCCCCGTCCAACCTGGCTTTGTACATTTCCAGCAATGGTGCACTCACAGCTTCTCTGGGTAACCTGTGTTAGTGCTTCACTACCCTCACAATAAAGAATTTCTTCCTAATATATAATCTAAACCTCTAAGATTAAAGCCACTATGCCTTGTTCTATCACTGCATGCCCTCAGCCAATTCCCTCAGCCTTTCCTCGTAGGAGAGGTGTTCCATCCCTCTGATCATCCTTGTGTTCCTGTCTGTACCCTCTCGAACAGGTCCGTGTCCTTTCCATGCTGAGGATCCCAGAGCTAGATGTAGCACTGGAGATGGGGTCTGCAGCAGACTGGAGGGCAGACTAGCAGGTCTCACTAGACCAAACCAGAGTGGCAGAATCACTTCCCTGGACAATTTGTTGACTGGATATTTACTCATTTCCTCACAGCATATGAACAGTGAACGATTCTGGGGCTTATTCTTCCTTCTCCTTCGTATTTTTATTTCTTTTAAGAATAAAATTGCAATTCTTAACTCATGTAAATTGGAACAAATCCTGTAAATTATATGGAACACTGATGATGCACATACACCTTAAAAATCCGGATACATCAGAAAATCGTGATGGAACTAAATTTTGTTTTCTTATTTCTTGCCAGAAAATCTTTGTTTTTATGGGAAAAAATAAAATCTCAAAGCTGTTTTCAACACACTATAGGTCGCATCTTGTAAAAACCCCAAAGATTCAGTATGATTCAATCTATTTTTAATGAAAGTAAAATAGTCAGTTTGAGTAAAAGTGCTAAAGGTATCAACCCTAATTCTTGATCAGTATAAAAGACTGGGAAAAACATATTTTCAAATACATTTTTGCACTAAAAAAAGGAGATCTGCATATTCAAAGTATGGCAAATACAGACTTAACATTAAAGAGGCATTGGAAACAACCACAACTAGTGTTAGTGCTGGGAAATGTTCTCATTAAGTTAACACAGACACAGAGCTTCCCGTTTACTCTCCTCCTGAACGTTTTAGTGCCTCATTCCTGTTTGCACAGTGACAAGAGTCTGCCAAGAGGGCCACAGAGCATTTGGCCTCAGTTTTGTCAACAGCATTGTGGTTTTGATGTTTTCCTGAGACTCAAGAGAAAAGAGAGAACCAACTACTTGTCTGCAGGTAAAAGGGCCAATGAGGTAACCAAGACCGAAAATTTCATGCAAGGTCTTTTGCCAGAGTTTACTTTGGTGAGCTCAGCTGTTACACCAACAGCTGCCCATTAAAATCATATTAAAAGTCTCCTGAATAGCTCTTTGCAGGGTGCACCATGTTTGTGGTTTTACTGAATTAACAGGACATTTAGACAGAATTTACCTATTCAAACTGTTATTAGCTAGAGCTAGTTCCCACTTCTGAGGGATGGGGGAGGGGAAAGAAAAGGAAAGAAAGGAAAGGAAAGGAAAGGAAAGGAAAGGAAAGGAAAGGAAAGGAAAGGAAAGGAAAGGAAAGGAAAGGAAAGGAAAGGAAAGGAAAGAAGGAAGGAAGAAAGAAAGAAAGAAAGAAAGAAAGAAAGAAAGAAAGAAAGAAAGAAAGAAAGAAAGAAAGAAAGAAAGAAAGAAAGAAAGAAAGAAAGAAAGAAAGAAAGAAAGAAAGAAAGAAAGAAAGAAAGAAAGAAAGAAAGAAAAGAAAGAAAATATGGACAAACTGGAGACTTTTAAGTCCTGTCATTAATCAAATCCTTCTTACAAGTACTCAGTATATTTCTGTGTCATAAGTGGCATCCCATAATGTGAGACTGGATCAATTTTGACCTGGACAGGAAACAACTTTTGTTTTTTAAAGCCTTCAAGAAGTCTTAGTCTGATGGCAGCTTTAAAGAGAATTTGATATGAAATTGCATTAAAAAGATACTGGCCCTTGGTTACTGCAAAATGAACACCTGGTATCTGCATCTCTTCATTATCAAACACTTCATGATCTGCAGGACAGATACCATTTGGCAAAAGACGAGTATGACACTATGACACTAACGGAGAGCACTAACCTGTGGGAGCACTGCTTGTGGGGAAACAACTTCTCACAGAGGTATTTTCAGTGAGCTGATAAACAGAGAGACTTGACAGAAAGGTTTTGATGGTAGATCACCAAGAAAAGCAAAAGACACTTGTCCCAAATGAAATGAAGACTTTTGTCTCTGTGTTTACTTATCATACACATGCCTCTCACATACCGTCACTGTGGACAGTCATAGTCTTTTGAAATAAGACTACAGGACTGCATTTGACTTAACATTTACTCTCTGTGCCTAAGGATTTCATACACATCACTGATAATGTCTTACCTCACAAAGGGCATCAGGAGATTAATTAGCATGCCCACCAAGATACACAGTTCTATCCCAATTATGTTCTTCAAACTTTGTTTTCAAGAGCATTAAAAAGTTATAAAAATACACAGTAAATAGGAAATACTATGATGAATTATTTTATAGGTTCACCAGCAATACTTGTAGAAATTTAGAAATCAGAGTGCTTGGGAAACTGTTTATCTTCACACATAATGGAATGGTGAAACACTGGTTAGTTCACAATAAAAAGACAAATGAAATGACCAATGGCACAGAAAACAGGAATGTAAGCAAGATAAAGAACCCCAGCTGTTTGGGAAGACTGGACTAAAAAAGAGACATAACATCAAGAAATGGTAGTCAAAGCTGTTCCAGAGGATGTGGTACTGTGCCAAGAAACAAAAGTCAGTGAAGAAGAAAAAGATAGGATGAAGATAGGATGAAGGAGGGGTCTTTTTTGAGATCCCTGACTTAAAACAGGAGGTATGCTAGAGGTGTGGTGAGAGTAGAACCATGTGAGGGGGCAGCTGGGGAAGGGGAGTGTAACAGTGATGTAACAGCTAGGTAGTCTAATTAGATAATAGTATAAAACTGTAGAACCTATATAATTCAGTATGCCATTTTGGAAAATATTTCCTGGGCACCCAGCACCATAATAGACTATTTCTTACTTCTCAAAACTCAACTTCCTTATTAAGGCATCAATAAGGTATCCATCTCTCAGAGAAAGGGTGTCTGTCTGTAGCATAAACAAATGAAAAAATTCTCTTTCAATGGAATCTGTAATCCTTCCTAGTAATCTGGAAACAATCCTTTGGTAAGTAATGCATTGAAGGCCATTAGTCTGTAAAGAGAAACACTAACCTTGCACACAACACTTCCCCTGCAGCTCACCACAGCAGACAGGCTTTAAAAGCAGTCTTTTGAAAATCAAAGACAGCTTAGGAGAACAGCAAAAGCTGCACATCACTGGGCACTGGGCTGACTTGTATTCAGGGTTTGGCAAAGACACTGATAGGAACCGCTTCAGTTTCCTGCTCTACCCCACAGGTTCTCCTGTCTGACCTTAGGCAAGTCAGCTATCCCTTCAGTGCCTCATTTCTTTTTGAAATAGCAGCAATGCCTCATAGCACTGTTAGGAAAATGAATTATGCAAATCGATCCCAAATGAACCATGTATCTATCACAGGAAAACAGACAAAGGTGCACGCTCAGGAGTACTAAAATTACAATACTCACCATGAAGTTAAGAACAACATTACTGACATGTCTTGGTAAAGACTTCGTTTTCCTGTGCAATTCATTATATTTTTAAATAATTTCACAGTATTTCAAGCTCACATTTGAATATGATCAAGCTATAAGGAATAACATGCCAGGAGGCAAAGAAACAAACATATCTTAAATATTGTTCTCTGACCCTAATTTTCATAGGTCCATGTTTTGTGGAAATGACTATTTTATTCTATGCCATATCCTGTCATTATTTCAAACAGAAAACTGCAAACCCTGCAGTGCATTACAAAGAATACTATAATAACCTCTACTCAAAACTGCACTCAGTCTGCTCAAGACTTGTTGGCAAACTCCAAACACACAAAGTGACATGCACATGAAGAAAAAAAATTAGTCAGATCTTTAAATCAGGGATTGAAGAACACTCTAGATGCATGCTTCATTTTGCAGACAGGCAAAACAATAATCAATTCAAAATGAGCCAAAATGTTACAGGCAAACAATTATGGATAGGACAGCTCAGAAATGCTCTCATTCAAGCCCACCAAGACAGGTCTACTACATTATTGTGCAAAACATTATAGCATTTCTTGGTTTTTCAGTCATCAACCGGAATGTTGGCCCAAGGAATGAATTTAAGATGAAATTCAATTAAACTTCAAGTTTCAACAGAAGTTTGTTTTGTTTTTGGTCTTAAAGTGTCTGATTCAGATGAAGGCCTGGAATTCCTATTTAACCCAGACTTGTTTGCCTAAACTTTTGAGATTATTATAAATAAAATTAAAGAAACAAGTCTTAGAAAATATAACCTCTAATTTTATAAGCCTCTGACCCTCTTAAATTTTGTCTAAAGAAACACATTGCAACTTTATCCTGTATATCATTCCTTGGGTGGACAATTGCACCAGGGTAAGATTTTCTTTTAAAGTATTTTACCCTCTAATTCTGTTCAACATATAAACAACAACAACAAAAACCTTAATTCCACACCAGTACATGGAAAAAACCCAAACAGAATTAAGTCAGGGTAATAAGAGTGCTAGTGAAGCACAGCTATAGTAATTGAAAAATACCTGCTTTGTGAATTCAAAAGAAAACAGGCCTCTTTTTTATGAATCCAAATTACAATAAGTAAATAAATTCAGGACTGAGATAGAGACACATAAAGACAGGAAATAAAAAGAGAAGCTAGAGTTCACTCTCTTAGGAGAAATAAAGATGACTCTACCTTAAATAATTCAAACTCCTTCTTTGGCATCAACAGCTATCAATCCACAAAGGATATTTGCAATTAAAATAAACACATACATATCCATTAGGATTCAAATTACCACCTCTAAGCAAATAAGCAGGGGAAAAAAACCCTAAATTTTGCTGCATCTCTATCCATTTTATCATCAAGTTAGACTCTATGAAATTAAGAAATCACCCCCAGTCTGTAAAAGAAATGTAAATTCTTTTTGACATATCAGTGGAACACGTAGCTATTTTGTCCTTGCTGTGAATCTCTTCCTCTTCCACAAGCACACATTCATGTTCCAAAGGAGAGTTTTGCTCCCAACAGGAGACAGTACCTGAATGGTGCGTGTATATGCAGGCTCTGGCCATCCTTGACCACCTTCTTGATTCCTCAGAGGGTCCAAAATGTTGTTTGGCACAAAGCCTGTGCTGCCACTTTTGTTCTGAACCTTCCACCACTGCTTTCTGTCATCCAGAATCTGAAATAATTTGGTAAATTAATTACATATTTTTTCTGACCTCTCCTCTTGCCAGTACTTAGGCTTTGCAACATAACAAAGGCATAACCCTGCCAGGTTCTGTGACTGCCAACAGATCTTACAGAGATATGTCCCTAAGAAACCCCTGTGGCTTCCTTTGTTATCACCATCATTAATTCTAAATGGTTGTACTGCACATTTCAAAACAGGGCTCTCAAGAAAGGATACGGAAGGGAAGTATGTAATGAAGGTCTGTAAATTCCTATGTGTTAGATCAGATGGGAATGAAAATCAAATACTTGCACAGAAAGACTGATATCTCTACAACCAGTATGCTGTTGACAAAAGGAATAAATAATTACTCATAACCCAAGTAAAAGGGCATTGTTCTAGGAAAGCACAAATTTGAAGACACAGTACTTCTGAGTAAACAGGGAACTGGAGCAGGATGGCCAGGAAGAGCCTGACTACTTGTCATACAATCTCATACACAACATTTTCTGTCCTTGTTGCTCCCTTCCTTCCAAATGTATCTCACTTTCAGGGTATCAGCTTCTCCAGGAAAGGGCAGTCTGTCACTATATCCAGTGTGTACACAGATAGTGTTTGCAAGAGCCAGTTATTTAAATACTTCTAAAGGTTTAAAAACGACACCAGAGAATATGGAAAAAACCCCTGAAATATATTTTGAGCACATATCTCTAAAGCATCTAAGTGCTGACCTAAGTCAGCAAAAATGTTGCAAAACAAATTTACTGAATTTTCCATATTGAGGGAAATAAATCAAACACATTGAACCAAATGTTAAGGACAGCCATATTGTCCACAGGAAAGGTACCCAGCTTTGAGTAGTATTAAAAATTCATGTGTTCTCTTTGCAAACAGAATTACCTCTACAATCTCTTCTTTCGTGACAGAAAGCTCACTGTTGTTTCTTGCCATAAATTCATACTTGCATTTGGCATATTTCCTGCTCTGTGCTTTATTGTGTGCTTCATAGTTTCTGAAAATCAAAGATCAGACTACTGTTCAGGGAAACATTCAAGCAAATGGAAACACAAACAGAATGTCCTCTTCAAATGACCTGCAAAATATTTTTTAAATAACATACTTCGCAGTCATAACATGATACTGCTGTAGAACTACCTATTCATAACACACTGATTTAAGTGCCAAAAAAGAAATAAAAAACAATAATAAAAAACAAACACACACCCACGCAAAAGAAAGAAGTGGTTGAACTTTGTGGACCTCAAGAACCAGTAATCTTTGTCAGCTCGCTGCTTGCAAGATGTATGGCAACAACTCAGATTAGCAGGTGCCATTGTTTTAAAATAAACATGTACACTATATTTAGTTTACTACAGAAGGTTAAACAATTGTGTGCCATATAAACAAATGACTATACTTAGTATATAATTGATAGCCTATCCTATGTATGAAATTGTATTTCTAGTGTTCATCATAAGTTGTTTCAAATACATAATAGATGAATACATTTTTGCCATCAACACTAATGGAATTAAACTCTAAAAAATGCTCACATACTGTAGATCAGTTTTCTTAGCTGACCGTAAGATACCATCTACTCTTGCAACACCAAATTACTTCATCAATTAAAAATGAGAAATAATTTGTTGGCAACTACAAACAGTGTTCATGGGAAAACAAGGCATACCACAGTTTGGATCTGTATTTTCTGTTTCCATAAGGAAAGACCTGTTCAGAATGCCTTTGGTTAAGAAGGTACTCACTTCTTTGACATAATACCTCTTCCAGTTGAGAATCCCTCCACCCACTCAGAACAGGTCCAAAAAAAAAACAACCCACATTAACATTATTTACTCACTGCAAATTACACCCAACAATATAAATCCATAGCAGGCAGTAAAGCAAGTACCTAAACAAACAAACAAATAAATAAATCCAAACGGCTAATGAAAACATGAAGCGCTTGAAGGGCTGCATACATCACAGCACAGGGATACAAGTGCAGATGGTTGTTGATGCTGGTGCTGTGTAACTGTGGGTCCCAGGTATGTCTGAGCAATCCAGCAGATACCTGGCTATTGCATGGCTGTGGAGAACTGTCTCACTTGACTTGAGCAGAACTGAGGAAGAGTTCACATTTAGACTGAAGAATGATTTTGAAAGAAAGACAAAACTCTAAAAGTATTTAAGGAAAAAGTGAAAAGCAGGGAATGAACTCCAACCTTCAGAATAGCTGTTATGAGGCAGAACAATGTCTGAGTAATCCTAGTTTTTTCTTCCATCCACTTAAAATTCATATAATTTTGAACTCCTTTCTTAAAATCTCAGTCTGACAGTGCTTTTACTCTCAAGCTGCCTTTCAAAATCATTCCAGTACCTGAAGGAAAATTACAGGAAAGATGGGACAAAATTATTTACAAAGGGATGTAGAGACAGGACAAGGGGGAATGGGTTTAAACTGAAAGAGCACAGGACTAGATTATAGATTAGGAAAGAAATTCTTTACTGTGAGGGTGGTGAGGCACTGGAACAGTGCCCAGGGAAGCTGTGGCTGCCCCATCCCTGGAGCTGTTCAAGACTAGCTTGGATGGGGCTCTGGGCAACCTGGTCTAGTGGAACGTGCCACTGCCTATGGCACAGGGGCTGGAACTAGATGATCTTCAAGGTCCCTTTACAACCAAAACCATTCTAGGATTCTGTGATTTCAGTGTCTTCCTACCTTGTCCTCACCTAACTATCACGATTCCTCCAAAACAGGTAACTCAGGAAGAATTTTTAAAAACACCTATAATTTAGTTTTACTCCACTTGACAGCAACATGCTCAGAATGTAGGCCAGGCAATGGCTGCATGCTTATGAAGAGACCCTAATTCTCCAAGCTTAGCCTAATGAACCAGTTTATTCTGGGCACAAACATTCTGTATACTTCTCTCCATCTATCGAGTACCATAATTCCTACTCGCTATCAGATATACCATAATTTCAGCCCTCTGCTCTCCAGTGCACTCTCCTGGGGAGCCTAGGGGGTTGCAAAGACTTTCAGAGAGCTTTTCTTCAAAATAGAACACAAAACCAAACTACACACAACATCCCAAAATACCACACAACATGCTGAAAATTATTTTGTACTCTTTTGGCATCAGAGTTTCCAAAATTCCTAATATAACACCAAAAGTTTAAGATTCTGATACTTTATTTACCTCACCCAAGGAAAGCACTCCTTACTGGAGGTTATAGCATGCTGGAGTAAGTGCCATTGAAGTTCCCTGTGATTAAAATTTCCATGGACAAGGTGTAACCTTTCTATCCCTCAAGAAGTAGCAGGTAGCTTGGTCACTACCTTTGGGCCACTCACTACGAATGCCAGCTTTGAACAATGACCAGCAAATGACAGCTGAAAGAGTCAGCTTGAATTTCTCACTCTTCTCCTTCAAACCCATTCGTCCTTGTTCAAAGATGCTTCAAAATGTAACTTTAAATGAGCTTCTATCAAGCATGTATTATATGTCTCAAGAGCCAAGTTTTATCAAGTTGGAAGGACTGAAATATAGGGGGCACTGCAGATGTTTGTATCAGTACCAGCCATCTAGTCTCCTTCCTACAATCAGTGGTGAGAAACAGGCACCAATGCAGCATGTCTCATTTCATAGCTTTCAAAAGGCTAATTTCACCTTTCAGAACTTCTTAGAAACACCCATTTCTCTTTACCCGCCACAAAGGAGCTTAGATGACTCTTTCAGTTGCAGCCAGATACACTGATATCATCAACCATTCAATGCATTAAGACTTGTTCTCTAAATCTGAAGTGGGGGCAACAACATTTACATAGAACACTCTTACTCTAAAAGGACAAAACAAGTCTTATGACATTATAGAAAAGGGAAAGAAATTTTTAGCACAAATTATCTAGATTTCAAGCTGACTGGTCCAGAGGCAAGGCTGACAATGAAGTTTGAGGAAACAACTAAGAGATGACTACTCTGCTGTTGCTGTTATGAAGAATAAATCCAAAGTTCAGAAAAGAATTGAGTCTTCAACCTGCGCACCATATAGGAATTTGTTACATGTAGATTAAGAACAGGATCTTTTAGGACTCAGCTAAAAACTAGGAATAAAACTAGGAATTATGCAAAGGTTTTCACCATAATGGCTATATCAATGATCAGACAAAACTTAACTATCTTCTATGGTACATAAACCAAAGTACTGTTCATAGGGTATATATGGAATATGGTTTGGCATGGTGGAGCAATTCTACCACTTCTTTACTGATCTACTTCCACAGCTGGTGCTGGTAGAAATTCTCCCTATAGACGTGGCCAAAGATCACTGCATTTGATCTTGTCAAGTCATTTGATTTTAGGCTAAAATAAAGGGGGTGAAAGAGAATATGCAAAAAGACATTGGTTGCTATGCAAACAGTTCAGGGCATTTTCTGTAACATTTGAAAAAGAATGGAAGAGACAAGGAGTCACTGTTCTGAAAATGGGTATTTATACATCAGCCCAGGAAACAAAAAAGCAGGAGACTACAGAGCACTAAGTGAGCAGCTAAGCAAATTAAACAATCAACCAAAACAAGGAGCAGACTTGTCATCCTTCATAGTTCTGAAAAGAGCAAAGAGTGTATTTCAATACATGAAATGAATCAGAACTAAAATCTGAACCCTAATAAGAGGATTCTGTGCTTCCAATGAGGTTGTAATTCCACCATATCATTTTTGACAAAAGCATCAATTTAACATCATAGAAAAACAGGGTAGTTTCATACAAATTATATTAAAAGAATCAACAATGCACTTTAGGGAAGGAAAAGCAGAATACCCACTGCTAACCAGAATCACTTCGTCAATAGAAATAATGAACTACTTCAGCCAGAATCAGAGGTAATTACAGACACCGCCACCCCAACAGCAATAAGTAGGGACAGTTTTCCACAGCACCACATATGCCATTGATTCAGTGTTACCTATCTACATGTCGGCTAACAGTTTGCTTAAAGGCAGCAACAGCCGCCCCCTGGTCCAGCAGAGGCCCTCTTTTGTAAACTGTGTTACTGAATGCATACCCGTCCGAAGGAGGGTAGTCAGGAACACCAGGAGGCTGGAAGACAAAAAAAAGAAACAGACACAAAGCGGATTAGTGTCAGCAGAAGTACTGCCTACTCACTTAATCCAGCACCCCTATGGTCCCTGACAGCATTCCCATATCCTCAGGTGCCCATAGTTCTGCTATGAAAAGTTAATAACTTCTACATTTCAAATACATAAAAACAAAGATCAAAAGGATAAGAATAAAGGAATTTCTATCCTATGTCATTCCACTGCATTAATATTGCAGTGGATGTTCTTTAGAAAAACAGTTCTCTGGGGCAATGTCCATGTCATCTCTCAGATATCACAACAGCAACACAACTTACAAACAATGGCTGAACAGCTTTAAAATGAACTGCACCATGAAACTGCATTAAGCTTTTGTTCTAGGTGTACACTTGAAGCCAGAAATCTCAAGCTAGCCAACAGTGTGTCTGTATAACAAGTAACAGCTCACAAGTAAAATTGTCACTCTATTGCAGGATCATAATATAAACTGGCTCATTTATGTCACCCCCTCACTGAACATGACTATAGTCAATGAAAAATGCAAAAAAGAGAATGAAAGTTGGTATAATTCAGGAATTTAGTTAAGGAAAATCATTACAATTTATCACAAGGATATATATAGGAAGATTTAAGGCTTTAGAAAATTCTCTTAAAAACCTCAAACCTTAAATCCAGCAATGACACTCCACTTCTAAGAATTTTAATCACCATTCCCCCAAACAAAAACAAGGAAAACAAAATTTTAAAATATTATTATAATGAAATTGCTCATTCTACATCTTTTCCTTATGCCACCATCCAGTTGCCCAAGTTAGAATAGCTGAGATGCATAAGCAATCGCCAAATCTCTAAGGCTGATTTGCTGGGGGTTTTGTTTTCTTGTGGGTTATTTTTTGACTTTGTTTTTGTCTGTGTGACTACAGAAAAACCCGCCTGCAAGTATCTGACCTGGCACCCAGAGACACTTTCTTAGGGGATAGGAGTTTAGGAAAAGAAATTAAAACCACACACAATTCCCTGTATCATAGAATATTCTTTAAAACTGTATTATTAAGATCTCTTCGAAAAAAATGCCAAGTGTCACCTAGCTTATAAATTACATCAAATGGCTCCCTGGAAGCAGGAATTCATTTTACTTCATACACACATTATTTGCATCGCCTTAGGCTTCGCCACCATTTGAAGTTCTCATTGTTGAACTGACTGACCTTGAAACTCCTCCAGTGAAAGCTGCACGCATGGCTAGATCTTAAGATTCAGAAATGGAAAGAAAAAAATGGGTTCTCATCAGTGGAAACATCCAAGGCACTTTTCCTGGAGCCAGAGCAGTGCTTGCCCATCACGGAAGACACATCATGGACCCCCTCTCCACCCCCGGCACAACACAGCTCTGCACAGGCAGCTATGGTCCTCGGGAGATCAACTCAACACCAATACACAAGGCCAATTAGCAGCACGAGAGGAACACTTAAATTCTCATTTTTCCATCCCTCTTCATTATTATTAAGTTGTTATGGCAGACTCGAGAAAGAATCATTATTCTGGTATCACCCACTCCAGGGCAGTCTTTTTTCCACAGACAAATAGTGTTTTATACTCATGCAGCTTTTTCCAGCTGATTACCTACAGCATTTCACAGCTATTAAGCACTCAGTGCTTTTCTCCCTAGGGATGTGCTGAGGAGGCATGGACACAGGGAGCCAAGGTACCAAGGTTAAATCACTTGCCTAGGTCCTTGTGGGAACTGACAGTCATGAAACTAAGGCCTGACATCCCAGGAGCCAGGCACACAAACAGCTTCAATCAACTGTAATATATATATATATATATATATATGTATGTGTGTGTCTTTTGAAAGCTAAAACTAAGAGACTAAGGGGGCATAAACAGCTACCAATGCAACCAACATTACCACCATAAAAAAGAATGAAATCTACTCCCTGAAACACAAGCAACAAAAATACCTCAATATATTTTCCCCATCAAATGTGTTTGATTTGATTATAAATTATTAGAATCATCAGAACTCTTTCTTTTCAGTACTATGAAAAAGTTTTAATACTATCGCCATTATTATTATTACTACTACTATTACTTAGAAGGAACATAATGTAAACAAAAATCAGCATGGAAATGTAGAGCAGCAGCAAACAATGAGACAATGTTTGATTAGACTTTTGGGGGAGATAACTAGGGAAGGGAGTGACAGCAATGACAACATCAACATTTCACGTTATTTTACACATTAACTTTATTAAATGCTTTTTTGCTCAAAATACAGCACTGGCAGTTACTTAGGTATTGGCACTTTCTTAAAAAATATCTTGTTAAGCATAAAGCTAAACAGTGTTTAGTAATCAAATATGTACCATCTTATCCTCCTCTGCTTGGCAGACTCTTTACCAAATTTGTTTGTAGCTCTGTAACTGAGTGGACTTTATTTTGGCCTAACAGAGTTTTTCATGAAAACAAAGTTTTACTGTGACTTGGCAGTTTTGATAAATTTTTGCTGGGGAGGCTTTACTGTCTCCATTAAGAGGATTGCTCTGCCAGAAAAAAAAATCCTATAAAAGCCAATAATCATTCCCCTCAATATTCTTCCAAATGCAAGATTTTTATTCACAGATAAAATGATATAAAAATTAAGATAAAATCCAGTATTTCTGTGCCAAGACATACTCCAAGTATGGTACTGGTGTAGACTGCTCAAGAAAGATAGAAAAAAAATTAAGTGAATCTAGAAAATTCTTACATGCACTTCCATATCACAGCTGCTACCAGGGGACCTTGGTCAAGCTAAGACTTGATATAAATCAGCATAGAAAAGTAAAATAAAAATTTAAATTAAATCTTATATCATCCCCCCCCCAAAAAAACCTTCCAAAATGAAAGTTTTATATGTTTAAAAAGGCTTTTTCTGTTAATTAAAAAGCAAGAAAATCCACATATATTCTTAAAATTATCACAAAAATAGAAGTTCATCTGCTGAAAAACAGGGATAGAATCTTGGTTAAGAAACAAAGGGACTAACAAAAAAGTTGGTTAGTAAATGCTCTCTGGTTTCTCTGAAAGCTTTAGATGGTGGTGCATGTTTCCATTCTCTAAACAGAATAAGCAGACTTTTGCTAAATTCATCACATTCATTTGAAAGAATAGTTTGGGAAAACGTTTTGTACAATAATTCCTAGGCAGCCGTTATTTTTCCAAAGCAGGCCTCAATTACAACATGGCAGGTATAACCTCTGAATACTTACTTGCAATACAATGAAAGTATAAAGAATTTAATGAAAGGAATATTTAATTCCACATTCATGAAGCAGTTTAAGTCCAAAATTCCACAAAAAAAAGAGTGGTTTATTTCTTTTAGTCTATGTGCGTGTGCATGGACACACATTTGGGAGCACTTTACTTCAAATACTGCCTGAAGTATATGTGATCAAAATCAATGAGATCCAATATCAGAGGGCTTGAATCAAACTGAACCTTAGAGGCTTGGACTGTCCTCATAAGTTCTAGGACAGCCGTAGGCATAAGCTTTATATTTTTCCTAATTGAATTTTTGGCGGCTGAAAGGGTATTTGGTGTCATAAAATTTTAACATAAGTGTAAAGACTTGCACTGCTGTAGCCAGAGCATGGTTATTCCAACAACAATACAGAATACTTTCCTTATGAAGGAAGCAGTTGGTGTTGCCTTGAGCTAATTTACAGAATGCTGTCACAGGTAACCTACCTCAGTTGACATTCTTTTCATCTCTTGCTTCCTCTGTTGCTCTGCAACGTTTGCCACAGATTCAGCCAAATGATTGAGCTCTTGCTCCTTTGGAGCTCCCAGGAAGTTCAGCAAAGGAGGCTCCCAACCATTTCGGAAACGGGGAACATAAGGTGGAATAAAATGGTCTTTGGGCCAATCAGCTCTGCATGAAAAGTGAATTAGAGATCTGTATCAAGGGTCATACAAACATTGATTTAATAGGTTACTAACAATTGAAATGCTTTAGAATTTTTAATAGTAGAGAAGCAGAATTGTGCTAGAACACAGAAAATAAGCAGAAAACATTTATTTACCACAACTATCCTCCCTGCAGTGCCCTGCGGAAAGATATCGCTCCCGCTGTAAGGACATGTCAGTGCTAAAACAAACTTCTGTCTTGTAGCAAAGATTGGGTAACAGAAGAATAAATCAAAATAAATCTAGGATTTATTTTAAAAGTGAGATGGGGAAAAATACTGCTATGGTCTACTTGTGTAAAAGCACCAGACTAAAGACTTCAAAGAAAAAGCCAGATTTGTAAGAACACCTGAAAGCAGGTATGAAGCACGCAAGCTTAGGGGGCCTAGCTACATCAAAAACAAAAAGTGAAATAGCTTTTACTGACAAAAAGCCCACCCAATCCTACATGCTCCAAGACACAGGAATTACCATCACATTTCCTGTTTTATAGTCCAGATTGATCTTTATAAAATGTTCTGCTACAATAAAACACTGTACTGCTTTTCAGAGTTCCATTAGCATCCTCTGTTGTAATACAAAATACCTAAATTAATACTTTCATGGTCTGCCTTTGCACTACACATACTCTGTCCCACAATATAATTTATTGTATCTGCACAGTGGAAGCAGGAATTGGAATATATACTACAGTCTTTTAATATGCTCATTGCTGACACTGCTCGAAATTAAGGGATAAATGCTTCCAGTCACACAAGCACTCAGAAATTCCTAGCCTATTAGCAGGCCTGAGCTAGGTCAGTAACCTTTGAGTTTTATCATTCACCTCTCTTGCTATACCCCACCCCACTGTGGCCCTGGATACTGAGATCAATCAGAGCATCAATTCTAATCTGTAGAGGTCAACCAGCTACATTTCAAGTGCTTCATTCTTCACTACCCAACGCAAGCTATTTCTCTTTCCATCAACCTTTTTTCAGGATGAACTAAATGAATGGATAAGCATAGTTCCTAAGACAAGGAGTTCATTATTTTATTCGGTGATTCATTTTCCCTGCATGGGGGCTCTAACACTGAGATGGTTTCCATTGCCAGTCCCCCCACAGGCTGCTATGAAGCTGGCAGAGCTTGAAGCAGGCAAAGGCAAGTGAATGGTGCTTTGCTGGGATAAGCTCTCTGACAACCACAAGGAGCTGTACTTCCTGTCTCCAGCTCATTTTTTAGTAGCTGGCCAAACAATACACCCAAAGGACAAATTTAGACATTCCTGATCCTGCAGCACAGTGAGATCAAGGGAAAGACGTGTGTCACTCTCCTCGCCCCGATGATTTTTGTTGCTCCATGCTCTTTGGGCTTTCCATGCAGCCTTCCTTATCAGCAAAACACTCTCTAGTTTTTAATCAACCAATTAATTAATTTAAAAAAATTCATCTGGTAGACACTTATGTTCCAATTTGAAATCTAAGAGTGAGGGTGAATAAATACAAAACACACGATGCATTTCCAGCCCAAGTGATTTCATACTTCATATACTTACTTACCACAGATTACAGAGTCAAAATGCACTTTGCTAACTTAAGATTTTTCTTTTGCCTTGTTCAGTTCACCTAATTTCAAACTGTATAATCACTTCAAAAACAAAAGCATAAAGAAGTTAACTTTCAACTAAGCCTAATCATGATAGTGAATCCATTAAATTCAGATTATGCACAGATGGCACAGTTCAGTTATAAATGTTGTTTTATGATTACAAACATTTTTTTATAGCATTAAGATCCTTTTAAAGAAGATACTGTAAATTTTTAATTTTAAATAAGTACTGGAAATTGAAAATAGACATCTGTAACCTATCCTTTAATATTTTGTCACCTTTTTATTGCAGCTTCTTCAAACTGATTTTTAATGAAGTCCAGATAGATGGGTTGGAAAAATAATGGTGAAAAACAACTGGAAACATGCAAAGGACAGTTCAGAAAAAATTACTGCCAAAGTTTATGTCAAGAGGTTCTGGATATCACAGCCAAAAGACAAAATCTGTCTGCATTTTCACTCTCCTTGAGATCCCAAATCCCAGTGAGGATAAACAGTTCCTTTCCAAAAACTTCAAAGAACAGTTCTGAAGAGTTCAAAGCCTAGCAAAGTAATATTGCGTTTATTTGGGGCTGAATAACCTGGTTAAGAGCATGTCAATAAACTTGATTTTTAGAGATCTTCTCTACCATATGCAGATTTTTCCTCACCTGGCTTTGGTCCACGTGTCACCCAATGACATCCATAATTGTCCTTCCTCACTGGTGACAGTATATTGCAGAAAGTCAATAGTATCTTTTGTTAAGAGGGGACTGAGTACGGTACCAGCAAGCTCTGGACCCCCTGTTGTCTGTACCACCTAAATCCAAGGATTAAAATAATACAAACAACATACATACTGTCAGTATGGAAGCCGCTGTGAATATATGGTACCTACAGTGCTGCCAATGTGTCTTCATGTCCTACAGGTTAACCCAGCTATTGCTGAAGATCTGCTGTTCTGACCACCAACCACTTTTTTATTTAGATCCACTTTTGGCAATGCTATTTTTGATTTACTGATCAAAGCCACACACAGTTCCATTAAATAGACATATGGCCATGCTTTCAACTCTCCTCCCTCATTATGTAGAATATCTCAAGTTTTTCATTGCTAATTAAAAATTATAATGGCAAAACGTAACACAAAGCTAAATATAGTCAAAAAATATATTTAATAGATGGACATATGTGCAGAAAAGGATAGAAATTATTTCCTAAAGAAAACCTTATACTGAGATATACACATTTCTTCTTAGTTATTGCCCGGGGACACGACATTTCAATCTTGTTATCCTTGAAAAGGTTACAGAGCATATATATACATTCAAGAGTTCTGAAGGAAAATACAAAGAAAGTTTACCATATGTAGTGGCGTAAAGAGAAAATGAACCAGATCGGCTGCACTAGGATTCTGGATATGGAACTTCAACTTGGCCTGAAGGAATGGAAAAATGATGGATTTTAAGAAACATTTAACTATTATGACAAGCAAGACTTTACATAAGAATGGCCACCCCTGGTCAGGTTGCAGGTCCACCTAAGCCCAGTGTTTTATCTGCGACATCCACTAAGTGCTCATTTATCCAACTGCTTTTGAATCCATGTACATTGTAGCACCCATTGTGCAAAACAAGAAGTTCCACAACTGAATTACATGCTTTGTGAAGCAGCAGCTCCTTTGGAAATTTGACACCTCTTATTTGCATTAGTATCCTGTAAGTTCTTTTCCAAATAGAAAAGTGAGCTCTCCTTCTCCACTCACATTTTCTAGTGATACTCATAGCCATTTAGAGATTACATTCTCCTTAAATTTGGTCTTCTCCAAGATAAACTAGTTCCTTTGAGCATTCTTGTCCTCCTTGCACCTTCTTCAATTTTGATAGATTGGTTAAAAAATAAGGCCAGGGAACATAACGGCATATTGATGCTCTTTATAAATTAACTTTCTTCTGTCTTTTTTTTCCCTGTTGTTTTTTAATATTTGCTTGGTTGATTGCATTGAACATAGATGACTTTCTATGAGGAATCTCTATTACATCAACTTTTTGTTCTGATTTGTTTTATGTATGAAAGTTTTCCTCACCTCTCCATGGCTATCATTCAATACTGAATTTCATCAATCACTTTATCTTTTATCATGGGATATTTCTCAAGCTGTAGACTTTGCTCCCCATTTGCCAAAACACCTTTAAATATGTGGACAGCCCCGGCCTCTGCAGAGGCACGTGTGGGACTTTTGTGGTAATTTACTACACTTTGAGAACTGGCATTTTAGCCCTATAATTTGTTTTCTGTTTCACTAACCAAGTAGCTAAGAAGCTACAAGTGCCTAAGAAACTTCATTCTACCTCACAGTACTTCAGTTTCTTCAGGAACTGTGGAATCTTGCTGCATATGTTTTGGAAAACCAAAAAAACCAAGATCAAATAAGAGGTGGATCTGAAGACATTATTTTGTTTTGCAAGATAAATGTTTGCTTCTTCCTCAAGTCAATATACCTGCCTACAAACTGCATCCCATGTTTATGTAATCCTCAATTTCACATACATTCCTAGAAACTTCACTTCTTGTACAGGTAGATACCTCATGGATTTCTGGTTGCCTCATATCCTTGGAATGACTTTAAAGATTATCAGCATTACTTTAACCACTTCTATTCCTTAGAAGAAAGGCACTTTGAAAGAGGTTACATACCATACTGTGTGGTTTGCTGACTTAATTTTCAGAACAGATGGATGAATGGTGCCCATTCAAACAGGGTTTCTATCCATTTGCCTTTAATTTGCCATTTGGATTTGCTGTTCTATAAGCCATTAACAGTTCTTCAGTTTGAAACTGATAATCTCTCATGTCCCACCAATAAAAAATTGTTTTTGAAAACATACTGTACACTATCAAGCTTTTCCAAGTAAACATACATTCAAAAATAAAAAACAAAACAAAATTGTATAAAAAAATGTGAAAAAACCCCCTAAAATTCACTGAAATAGGCTCTTGGAGGATTTCTTTTATTTACTGATCACCTACTGGCTTTGCAGGCTCCAGAGATAAGAAGCATGCCCAAATGTTTAAAAAGTTATAGTAGTTTTCATTGCATCTCGCCATCTGCTCCTCAAACTGCTTTTGGCTAACCTTATTCTGCTTTTACATCTAGCCTTCCAGCATGTCCCTCCAAATGAAGGAGGAGGATATGTTTTTATTTCTAATAACTTCCTATACATTATTCTTCAGTCATAAGAACTTACTTCCAGTCTATCTATGGTTTTTTGACAGATGGTAGGCATTTTCTAGAAGCTTCCAGCATGGGATTTTAAAGCAGTTTCCACTCTACTGGCAAAGATTTTATTCTTCTAGCTACTCCTTTCATTCTTAAACAGACTTCTACATTTTATACAGCTCTCCACGTCTGTCTTGCAGTGTCAAGAAGCAAAACTTAAGGCTTTCATGGCTCCTGCAATGATGCTGAAGTAAAGCATTGTTACAGCACAACTCTTCAAAACAACAACATTAGAAACATTAGAAACCAGTTGATAGATGGTGCTCAGCACCAAAACAAGAACTGCTTTCTTCCTGCACAGAAGATTCAAGGATGCACAGATTGTTCTTGGCTGAAAAATTCATTTAAATGCATAAAGCAGTAAGAAGAATGGAAAAATGAACATTACAAGCACCACTGATGAGAAGGATAAGCATGTTCCAAGACATCCATCTCCCCTCTAAACAGCAACTCTTTATGGTCAGAATCACAGCGCTTGATATAGGGCTTTTTTTTTCAAAAATAGATATTCTTAACATTTCTAAATCTCTCTTACAGCTCTGCAATCAGAATTCATTCCCCAAGAGTAAGAAAAAAGCTGGTTTGACTCAGCAAATACAAAAGAACAGTTTTCCTCATTGGCATAGCTTCCCCAGCAATGGGAAGGGACAGTCAGTATGTGACAGTAAACGCTCTGAAGATCTCCCTTGAATAGGAGATTCCCACTCGCAGAATAGGAGACTCCAGTGAAGGCTCTTGAATGAGCATCTTTGCTTACTGAGAAGCTATAAAGTGACAGGAATTTGTCAGATGGAACATTCTGAGGCCAGAAGGTCCTATGACAATGATGGCAACAAGCAGAGAGAGGCTGCTGAGCAAGCTGAATAAAACTAAATTGAGGCCACAGCTGGTCATGCTGGCAAGCACACAACAGAGCTGTGATCCAAACAGATGTTCCTAGAAATTCTTTTATGATTCAAACTCAAATATCCCAAGTAAAAGGCTTTAAAGAACCAGAGAAAGAAGAAACTCAACAATGCTGAAAAAGAAATATGCTCATCTAGTCACTGTGTAGAGAACTTTAGCAGCAGCACACCAAAGCTCAAAGGCCAGCCTGGGCCAGAGGTGGCCAGCCCTGTCTTGCCTCAGATCAGCCTTGGAGGAAGAGGGAAAAGGTGAAAGTTCAAGACCAGGCAAGTATCAGCTAAGCTATTTTCCTGTGTGTCAGCCAAGGATCTAACAAGATTGCATTTCCAGCTATATAAGCATTCCTAAAGAGAATACTTGTATGATTGCTCCTTCTGAAAGAGCAGTGGAGACCAAGACAGTACAGACTTAGGCTCACAATTCCCTAGATCTCATGAGCACCTCTGCACAGCTGGCAGCTGTAGGGCATTTAAGGCCCCACAAGGTTTCCGTGCAAGGTCAAGGCAACAACAAGATTAGACAGAAGGCAGAAAATTTTATGAATGCATTCTCAAAGACAAGATAACCTTCTGCAGCCAAGAACCTCCAAGAAAATCAAGCACAAAACCTACAAAGCCTAACCCTAACCCATTATGCTACTGATTCTTACTTCTCCCCTTCATCTTTCACCATAATTTTACTTTGTCACTTCAACAACAATTTTAGTTCCACTTAGTGGAATAAGCCGTAAGAAGACCAGTGCAGCAAAACTAATCCCCAAATTAATTTGTAGTGGCAGGGAAAATGAAGATCAAGCTACATTTAACACCAGCTACCCCAGGAAAACACTTATCACATGGTGCACACCACCACATTCACTAGCAGTCACCTACCAGAAGATTGAAGCCATGCTTGAATTTTTGGAAGCAGTCAACAAATTCATCTGGAGGTGGTGGCTTTGCACGGAGAGTAAGAACTCCCTCTGGTGAACAAAATGAAATTTATATATATTCATTTATAGGTATATAACTTCTATCAATATTCCAGATACAGTAAACATACAAAAAGAATAATAAATTTACTAACTTACAGAATTTTGTAAATATAAAACCAAGGCAGGGAGCATATACTATGGTCACATCCTCTGTTTAGTCACTCCTCACATACTTCAAGTAAATGATTTTTATAGGTTTCCATCTAAGAATATACTCCATAGGGATTTATTTGCTCAAAGTGAAAAAAATGACGCATTTCCTAGCTACCTCAATGATCCTTAGAGGAAAAGAAATTGTGTGCAGTAAAAACTCCTACCTCCAGGTCCTTTCTTTTTACTTTTCTTAGTTTTCTTCCTCTTTGAAAGTTCGGCAAATGCTTCAGCAGCTTTTTGAAGTTTGGTAACAAAATACTCTATGTCATCCAAAATATGGTTCAGAATTTGCTGGGGAGAAAAGAAAAGCAATTATTTCTCTACACAATATATCGCAGAAGTACTCCAGAAATTGAAATGTCCAGCCTCTCAGACACCAACAAGTTCCTTGGAAGAAATTTCATGCTAGAACATTCCATATTTAGAGATACTGTGTTCTTAACTTCACACACCTGTAAAATATTTTAAGTTGCACTTTTTTAAAAACTCAAAGCCACTGCACATTTTTAAAATATAAGCAACAAAATTATTAAGTTCAAATTGCAATTCAGCTGGTTCACACATTACATTTTCTTTCAGAGCTGATGAAAAAATTCTAATTATTTGAATGGGCAGCATTTTCCTAAATAGTATAACTTCATACTCTCCTTTAGTACTAAGTATCAAGCGCTTCGGTGAAGTACTCCATAAATTAAGCTATTTGTAGAGAAGCACTCTTGGAAGAATTGATTTTAAAGAGCAAGTGGAGGAGAATGAATGATCCTTTGGGGAAAACACAGACACCAATTCAGTAGGTCCCAACATGCTTTCCTCAACCCTCTGATGTTGCTGAGGGCAACAGTAGAGTGGAAACGTAGGAAGTTACAAGTGACAAATGGGGCAATATTTGATCTCACGCACACCACAGGACATGTCCAATACTGTTGCTTATGGGCAAGAAAACTTTAGGTTATAAATAAACATGGTCCACCTCTCTTCAAAAATGATCATGTTTATTTTCCAGATATTACACATATTCAAGTCCCACTAAACTGATGGAACATTTTACTCCCTATGTAGTTTGCTGAAATTGGTTTACTGAACAAAAATGCAGTTTGTATTTCTGCTCTTCGCAGCAGAAAACTTTACATCAATATTCAGTGTCCATTCTTCCCCCTTACTTCAGCCCCTCCCCATCTTTTTTTTTCTTTCTTTCTTCTTGAAGAACAAAATTAAGAAAAGGAAACAGCACCTATTTGGTTTTAGATCTACCGCACAAGCAGAGGCTGCCTGGAAGTTTTTCTCTAGAACTGAATTTCCCATGTGGAAAAAGTCTTTTCACAAAGTAGAGTTCTAAAATTTCACAGACATTAAGCAACATTATTTGTAGTTTCTCACTTACAACATCTCTGTCAATCCTGGCTGCCATCATCTCTGCTGTTTCTTCATGCTCATGGTATTGTCTATGCTTTTCATCTGCAAAAAAAAAGAAGAGAATACATATTTGTATATAACACTGTCTATACAGTTTATGCTTTACACCATGTAACTTTTAGACAAAGGTGGAGAAAACTTTGTATCACTCACTTTGCAAGGACTCCACACAGCTCAAAAATCCTGCACCCTAACACCTGCTCCTGCTAAGTCTCACAAAAAAGCCAAGTCTGTGCTTTTCAGTCAACTTAACTGCATAAATGAAGGTGAAGTCTCAGTAAATATATTTCAGAAAAGATCTGTGTGAGTGGAATAAAAGGAACTGCAGGAACTCAGATCTACAACTGGTCTGGCAAGACATCTTACAAACTAATGAAACTTTTCTGAAGTGAGAAGTCAAGCAGATGAACAAGTTAGCCATTATTCAAGACAGATGTAATAGTGTAGATACATAGGTTAAATAATTCTTAACTATACAGATTTCTCTGGACATTTGCAATGGTTTTCTTTGCATAGTTTTGTACTTTGCTAAGTGATAACGATATAATTTAATAAACTAACAACAATAAAGAATCCAAGGTCTTCTAATTCTACAATTTTACTATTTATTACTAAAAGGACCCAAGCAAATAAACCAAAAAAACCTTCACTTTGACCTTACTAGTCTGTTTTACAGAAGTTCTTCCTAAAGAACTTTTTTTAAAGAAACCTCGTCAAAACAGAGATGTAAAAAACCTTAGAGATGTAAAAAACCTACAAACAACCACCAAACAAAAGAATCCAAACCCACTGGGAATGCTATGGCATTTCGTAGGAAAGGCTTTAATAAACATCTTAAAAAAAAATAAAAAGAACCAGTTTAACAATACAGGCCATTACAAAGATAAATGTACCACAAAAAAAACCACTGACTTCGAGTCTCCTTTTAGTCTCTGATTTTATTTTTTAATTGTCAAAAGTATCTGGTCTACACTCTCCCTATCACTGAAGAGAGCATTGTTAGATGACTGGAGTTATGACAGTACTGGTTTCTGTGAATATTGCAATGTTCACAAAAAAACCCAGATTAAAACAAGTGGCCTACATCCCCACTCAGTTAAGCACAAGTAAAAGCAGCTCTGAACAGAAATTCAAAAAATGGATGAATGCAAGTAAATGACAAGTCAGATTATGACAGTTAGATCTTATTCCCCAGATTAGGAGGCAGTGGCTTGAGACATTTCAAACTAGACTCAAAGAATACTCATATCTGCTCTCAGCAAGGGCTGACCTTGTACAATTATTTCTATACCGGGCTACTGCAATCTTTATGAAAGTGGCCTTCCCAAATCATTTTTGTTGTTACCAAGCAGCGTAAAACTCTACTACCCAGAAAAAGTGTTTGCTATCAGCAGGCACCCGGAAGTACTCACAGTCGCCCTGCTCGGCAGCCCACGCGGACCACGCTGCCACACGGCTCCTCACGTCCACCTGGGTGATGGTCCCTGGTGGCACTGGGGCTGGTGCCCGTGGGGGCGGCGGGATGGCACTGTCAGCTTTGGACATCATTCTAGAAGAAGAAGAGAAACCCCAGAAGTGACACTTGAAGGAAATATTCTGTTTTCTAGTGCTTAACCAGAGATGGCAAGGAGGCTTCACACGGACCTCTTCTACTGTAGACTGCACTACAGACTTGCCAAGTAAGCAGCACTTCATGACCATGATGTGTAAATATGCTAAACGCAGCAGGAAACCCACTTCACCACCCACTCTTCGCCATCTGGGAAATCCCCAAGCAGTGCCAAAGAATGTGATGAGACTTGTCAGTTTACATGGGTAAACTCAGTGTCTTGGTTTTAGTAGGTAGATTTTTACCACCATATGCAGTTTTACTGTCTGGACTTGCCTTCTGTGTTAAAGAAAGTTAGAAGATTAGAAGCTACCTTTCAGCCATCACAAGTATATAGTCCCTAAAGCTGACCAGTTGTCAACGACATTTTTCTTAAAACCCTAGCAAAAAAAAAAAAAAAACCAAGATCACTGACTGATTTTCCTTTTTATAACAGATGCCTGTTCATCCTGTTTTGACATAAACATATCGATGTTCCCACCTGCAACTTTCCACTTTTCCAGTTCTTACTGTTGTTTAAATACTTCTTTCCTTATGGAAAGAAGTCTTTGAAGTTATTTTGCAGCTTGATACCAGGAGACAGTAAAATCTCAACAGCTCCTGTCATATTCACCCTTCATCCTTTCACCCTTCATCCTTTCTCACACCCCTATTTAAAAGCAAGATCTTCACCTTAAATTCATTTCTTTATAATGCCATCTCACATTCATGGCATTCAACAAGACCACAAGATGTCAAATGTTGTTCAGTCTTTCAACAGTGAATAACAACAAATATATTTCTTTTGCCTTTTCTTCCTCCAGTCCCTTTTTCCTTGTCAATAACCTTGCAGCAACTTGGCAATGCAATGTCAGGTATGACCTGATGCCAGCAGGCACATGACATGACATGGAGTCACCAGCACTAAGCTGCCATGCACACACAACCTCGTGGCCTCACAGCCCGCAGAAACTGATCTCTTGGACTATTTGTCCCAACAGATGTACTGACCTACATCCTTTTCCCAACTAAATCCCATTAGTTTCCCAGCACATCCAGCATGTTTGAGTCCCTCTGGATCGCATCTTTGTGCTTATACCTGTTTGCTACCATCTCACAAACCGTATAGTTTACTTAGTTTTAAAACTGCAAATAAATTTAGACACAGCTCACTTTTTGCTTTGTTTTCATTAGGAGTGTCCCTTACTCCACAAAACTTCATAAATTGCACGTCAGAATTTAACAGATGGCCAAAACTTATAAAATCATTCACATAATGGTGGCAATTCTACTTAACATTTTTGTCCAGCGGAGACTTATATCCAAACACAAAACTAAGTAATACAGAGAGATACTAACTTTCCAACTACTAGCCATACCATTTAGTACCTAATATATTTGTGCCCTTCTTTTGTGCCTCTATTTCCACATTTTCTATTTGCCTCTACTATGCCTCTCATTTCTGTATTAATCTTCTCTGAACCCAACAGATTCTTTTCCCCACACTTTCCAACTGGCAGGATGGAAGATTATTCAATCTTCAATTGCTGTTGTATTAAACATTTACCAATCCCAAAATCATTTAGCATAATCTTATTTATTTGGAGTTACAGGGAATCTATGCTTTTAATTTAAATTCTGAGTTACTTGACCCATACATAGAATTAGAAAAAAAAAAACAACAGAAAAGCCAAAATACAGGGGTTTTTAATATATAAAATAGACAAAAATATTTATATAAAATACAGCAGACCTGGAGAGCTTTTGAATGCTGTCACACTATTTGATGATCCTGTACACCACCATGAAGCTAGGTTTTTACCTCAGTGTTTCAAGCCTCTTCTTTTGTTTCCCACTTTTGCTGTCACTGATTGCACTTTCAATATCTTCATGAATAAAGCTAGCCTAAAGAGACAAAAGCAGAAACCATCAGGTATCAGCTAGAGTATGAAATAAATACCTCCTCATGCACTTTCTGTAGAGCACCTTTAGATTAGAGAATACCTTATCAAATCATATGTATTTAGAAGTTCTGGGACAAATTATTTTACACATAAACAACAGAAAAAAGCCTGGGAGTTGGTATTTTTGTCACTACTCCAATCTCAAGCATGACCATCAGACAAGTATGAAATCTAGATACCAAAATTGTCTGAACAGCTGTAATTATGTCAAGTCGATCATTATCGCATAAGCTATTTTTTCCCCTCTGCATATATAATTTTCGGTTGGCTCAAATGTTTTGTTTATACTATAAAAAACCAGAATCTACTACATATAGAAGCAACAGAACTAATATAGATAGTAGAAGTATAATTAGAAAAGTAACTCATGATACAATTTCCTTTCAGAAATAATGATAGCCTCCAATTTCTCTTTGATATAAGAGAACATAAATTTTTCAGAATGCTCCCTAATCTGCGGGTTCCTGCCACTCCATAACTGCAGTATGCCTCCACCAGTGGCTGACAAGTGAAATTTTGATGCACATCTGAAGCATTATTTTAATAGATCTTGTGTTAAATAGGTCACGGCTTCTCGTAGGATTTAGAATGGTCTGTTACATGTCTTCAGCTGACAAATTAATTTCCTACAAAGACTGTCAAAGCCCAAATCTGTCAGTGCCTGGTTTACTCTACAAGAACCATGTCTTTCCTAGTACCCTCATAATGCAGAAGTATATGACTTTTTGGAAGGAATATGTAACTTCTGCTATGACCAGAGGACGTTGTTGAATTTAGGATCCAAGGGGAATAAGGGACTTCTGAGGCTATAATGAATTACATGACAGAATATTTATGAGGTATCCTTAAGATTACAGAATTAATGGAAAAAAACTTTAAGGGATCAGATGAACTTAAATCCAGAAGAATTTGATTTATCCAATACTCTTGATATTTATTATTTAAAATTTTTCTCGTTCAGAAAATACTGAATGCTTCAAATAGTATTGATTTTAACTAATTCTTACTGCAGCAGCTCCTGCAGTTCATGGTAACTTCTCATTGAAAGCAGGAAAAAGCCAACAGAGAAAGACCTAAACCTCCAAAACCAGACAAGTTTAATGGGTAAAGAAAAAAACCCATGGTTTGGTCACAGATTCAAACAATACCTCACAAGAACAGGGAGATCCTGGAATTTCAAGTCATGCTTATGTTCCCTACATTTTTATGTTTATATAGATTTGTACACAGAGGAACAACTTAAAAAATGAAAGTCTGAAGAAAAGAGATCACCTCTACATTTTGAGAGGATGGATCCAAACAGATATTAAAAGGGATCTCTGCATTATATAACATAAAGCCACCTGAACTTCTGACAGTATCCCATTTTCCATTGAAACAGCAAATTCTGTGTAACAAATCACACAATTAGCCAGTCATTTTAACAGCATCTTCATTGTACCAATTTCAAAATGGTTGCATAGTGTGATTAGCAATCTGTTGTTTCAAGACAATGATAAAGCCTACCATAAAGAAATTTAAAACTCCTAATGAAATTATCAATTTGAATTTAAAGAAATGTCAATTACATACAACAACTAACAGAAATTAAAATCTATAACCCTGGATAAAGATGTATAGCAGAACACATTAAAAATAATTTACACTTGAAGCTAAAATTTTAATCAATCTCTTTCCTTTTTGTCCCTCCTGCAAGCACTATTTTCCCTTTCATGATCTCTCCAGCAGAGCAGAGAGGCAAAGAGGTGAAAATGTAGAGACCATTCAGTTGTTCACTGACAAAAAGAACAGGAAAGACTAGGTAAGACTCAGGCGGTTTATAAGATATATTTGACATAAACTACTTTACACCACTCTTTTCAGAAGTGCGAGTGCAAAACAAGAGAAATTTTTCAGAACTTTACACATTTGCAAACCTAAAGTAACATCTATGGAGCTCAAGAATCAATATTTGCAGTAAGGACATATTTGAACATGCACTAAGGATTCAGCTTGCACACTAGTTTACTCTCTTCCAATACATACTACACTACATTTAGTAACACACTGTAAGTAATGTCAATATCATAAGTGCATTATAAGTATAGCATACTCATGAGAATAAAAGCATTGAATTATTTTCTATTAATTAGCTCATTTGACTTTATTCACAGTACTTGTCAATTCACAAAATCTCCTCTTTTTAAATAAGTCATAGCAGATCTCCATTACTGTCTTACCTTAATTTCATCACATTGGAAAAGATGCAAATCAGGCTTGTTTTGGGTTGGTTCTTTACATACTAATGCAAGAATTGAATTGTAATTGCATGCATTCATCACAGCTTGGCAATGCTGAATTGTGTTTAAAGGAAAATTCTCCAGTTCGTTCTGCCAGAAGAGAAAAAAGAAAAAGGAAACACAAAACACCACCTTACTACACAGTGTCCTGATCTGAGAAAAGCTGCATGAGTTACAAAGGGAAAGTGATAACAAGCTTAAAAAAAATCCTCAATCCAACATACATCATTTCTTTGCTGCTCCCTTTTTCTCTCTCTCTGAAAATGAGACTGTCACTCAAAGACCTTACCTTTGATTCCAAGTCCACCAAACTGACAGCTTTGTCATCCACTTGAAGAATCATATCTTGAGTCCAGACTTTGCCTTTAGCATCCAACAATTTCAGCTTCCTTATTCCATCATCTACTGTAATCATTGCCTCTTTTCGGTCCAGAACAAAGGTGGTCAAGTGCTAGTTAATGAAATACACATTTAAAAGAAATTATGATTGCAATTTTCCCTATTGTTCAGGAGAGACAGTATTCAAATTGCTAGGAAGTAGAAATACAAATTATTCATTAATAAAAGAGCCTTTTATGACAGATTCCACCTGTAAGACGTAAGAAAGGTCATGTAGTCCATAATGCCATTTTAAGTCAAATGATTTTTGTAGCTTGCAGTTTGTTATTCTCTGTCATTTCCTCACTATTGTAAGTGGTTAGACTTGAAGGTATATTCTGACATCTTTCAGGTATCAAAGCTAGAATTAAACCATAAGTTTTAATTAGCTTTCTCAAGGAGTGACAACCTGTCTCTCTTGGCAAGCTGATTTCAGAAGGCACCAGTAGAAGCTTCCCAGAAATACACTGCCAATGTACCTCCACCACCATCCAGACCTGAAATATCCTTATCTCATCCAGGGCTGCCAGTTAGCATGCTGATGGCAACCAGGATGGGCTTGCATCTAACTGAGGTACCTTATGGACAGTCACATATATGTGGAACATAGTAAAAATGTAGTATAGTAACTACTTTTGTTCACCATCAACTTGAAATATTCTCCTGATTCAATAAATGGTCTAGAAACCAAGTATTACTTCATAAAGATCACCTCAACTAGCTTCCTTGTCATTATGGTTATGGTAATTTCTCCTTCAACATATCAACAAAACCCAGAAAATTATTTCATTTTATTCAGGCATAAACCCAGCTTCACATTCTTATTCATGTTCTGATAACACTCATTCCAAGTGAATCAAGTTTAATATATGCCTGCACATCTGTCTTCTAAATAACTTTGAAAAATAGAAATTAAAAAAAACCCCAACTGTGCTATTACAGGATAATGGCACTTAGTAAATTATAGAGAAGAAAGTAGGTCTAAACTGCATATAATGAAAGTATTTAAAAGAACTCAAAGGAAACAAACTCTCTACTGGGTGCTTACACAGGGATGCTTAGACTCCAAACACATGTACTAACTGTTATGCTAGTACAGGACCAAAACTACTATGAAGAAACCAAAGAAAAATAGACAGGTAATTAGAAGCAACACATGCATTCATCTGCAAGCTGATCATAGCATTGAAACACTTGAAATTAAGACTCTTCTGCAAATGATCTCACAATTTACAACTGATTTAAAACCCAGCAAAAGGAGATGAGAACATACGGTATTTGCAAGACTTGCCTTAACCCATGACAGTGGTCTGATAGCAGAAGAAGAAAGTTTGAGCCAAAGTACAACTACAAAATGAGGCACTGCATTCAAAAGTGCTTAAAGGCTACATTATAGACATTCAGGCTTATTTTACTGAATATTTTAAATACACCTACTCTTGGATAAAATATGACAGCAGCATGCAGTAATTCTGCAAAGCAGCTTAAGACAGCAAGTCACATACCTTGCACTTCATACTGGGGAAGAATCTGTGCAGGCAGAATATTTAACTACTACATATTATACTAACTGGAGTTTTTAAGAGTTAATGCTCAGTTCTTTATGAATATTCTAATACCTCTGCTGATTACATCTGATCAACGTATTAGTTTTAAATGTCATCTAGTGTGCCTTGCTAACAGAACAGCGTTATTCAGCTCTGTGTCATTCTTGTAACAAGCCAGGTTCAGAAATAGGGCAGCATAACACGTTGAATTGATATCCAATTGTCCTGTCCATTTGTCAAACTACTCACAACTTTGCTTACATTTTTCTATATCTAAATTTCAGCTTGTTATAGAATTTGAGACATTTCAGTGTAATCTATTCTGAAGTGACCTCAGGCTGGAAGGATATTTTGGAAGATGTATGTGCCCTCAAGCATACTGATCGTCAAAAATGATGTAGGCAAAAAATAACTTCATGTAACTGAAAGTTGTAAGTGGAATATCACTCCTCATCTCACCTCTACATGATACTGCGACGTTTCAGATGTGATGCTGGCACTGTCTCGTGCATAGTTCTTTCTTTGTTCTGGAGATGGAAGGAAAAGAAAGAGTAATTGTTCATTTAATTTCTTATCCTGATATTTTGACTGTTTCTCAGAGATACTTTAAGCAAGTTGTACATATGAGAAAAGGAGATTAACTGTGGTTGATTTCTGTATTTCAACAGAAAATATCTCCTCCCACACACAAGGACAAGCTCAAGGACCATTCTTACATCAACAATGTTAACAGAGAGCTGGTGAACGCAAACAGAAGCCAGTTATCTCATCACAGTGAGTCAGGACACCAGAGGGGAACAGTGTTCTGACTGAAAACACTTCATTAGGAAGCCTGGTTAAGAAAATCATTGGCTTGTTATTTTATTAGCAATATGATAACTAGCATCATGCTTGCTGTATTTGCATGAATGTACTTGAAAGGGAAAGTATTATACATATATATATGATATATACATATACTTCTCACGTTAAATCTGCAAAACAGGAAAGCCACACACAAAACAGATCTGACTCATCCTTTATTTCTTCATAAAGTATTCAATTTGATGAATTACTAGTGTAAAAATATGCATGAAAATATGCATATACACCCCAAAATATCTCTAAACATAAATACTTCTCAGCTAGAAACAATGCTGCAAAATCAGAAATATCATTCGCCTTTTACTCAATAAAACTGGAGATTGGAGAGGAGGGGAGGAGAGAAGGTGAAAAGGAAGATTAAGACAACACTCACCTATACCACAAAATGATGAATTTGGATGAATGCTGAAAAAGGTTTTCAATTTAATTGGAAAAAAGACAAATGAAACATTTGAAAGGTTTGGGTTGGGGTTTTTTTTCCACTACAACCACTTAAGTGTCTGATCTGAAACACCAGGAGCTTTGTTTTGGGAAAGTCAGTAGGGTGACGAGGCTGAGAGAGGTCTAAGTAAACTCTGCAAGTAGGCAATGTCGTTTTCTACATTTCTTTAAAGATCTTGATTTCTGATTTTCAATTAAAATAGGCAGTGTGATTTTGTTCAGAAGCAAAGTACCTGACGTACGTACAAAATACATCAACTTAATCATAACTGTAGTACTTGGAGGTAAAATAAATGTGTGTGATTTTGTTGACAGGAAGGTTAAGTTACCTTTTACAAAATAAAAAAAATGCTTAATACTACCAAGCACATCTTCTGTGACACACAGAGATCTGCAGTGAGGACGCCATAAAATCCACATCACAAAAGTCTCTTCTGTGACCAGAGATGTTTCATACAGGAATTCCAGGTGCTGATAAAGACAGCAGGGCCCTCATTTTCAGATGCCACTTGCAGAAGCATTTGTCACCTTTTAAAAACATACCATTATCTCTCTCTCTCTTGGGGAAAACAAACTTCCATGAAAGCAAATACATTTTCTGAAATGCATCACAGACTTGAAGCCCCCCATTCATGGTGAAAAACTCTGCACATGCAACACAGCCATCCTGTTCCTGTACAGCAGCTACTCAGCTTGTTTTACAAAAAGAAGTGCGTAGTGAGTGCAAACAGAATTTTTAGCTAGGTATGTGAATACTTCAAAATAGATATCTTACTTTATCCATTATTCTGAAATCCCAGGGCAGAGGACCACTATTGAGTCCAACTGTAACTACCACTTCTTCTTTTGCAGCATGTTACTGAAATTATTTTTTCAATTGATTGTCTTTTTAACCACAACAGACACACACACACACACACACACACACATGCACACCAGTCAGTAAAGCAGTACTGTCTGATTCGCTACCTTTCTTTTTTTTTGTTTGGATGATGATCTGAAGAAGTAAAGTCCATCTGTTCCTAACAAAACAAAGGGATTAAAAAGCAGTATCTTGTTTAATCCCATAGAATTATTTGCATCTCTAAGGGGATCAGTTAACAGTCTTTTGCTATGAACTGTAAATGATAGTTAAATACTGTCCAGTAAGAAAGAATATATCCTTTTTAAAAAAGAAAAAAAGTCACTTGTTTCAATTAACAGTGCATCAAATATTCAGTTTTGACTACTACTATCTTCCTTCAGGTGAAGAAAAATATAACTTTTATTCTATTAAATAAAGGTAGGAAAGATTAGATCCCTTGTAAGATTTATAGATGGTGCAAACAATAATAGTTGGAGTTGTTTTAAATAAAGTTTGGTATATGTAGAGGCTCCAAAGGAATTAAAAAGCAGAGAATAAGTTTTGCAGGAGATTCTTTATTCCACTTCACATAAATATTGTCCTGTGTTAAGATGGGAATTCCAAAACTGATTAATACATCTTCTTCCACAGAGCAGCACAACACTCACAATTACATATGATGGAAAGATGTTCAAGACACTGTCACAGTGAGAACAAGAGTGTTTATAGAGGAGAGAGCTTTCTGAATGTTAATAAAATCCGTGGTTGCCTACTCTTGAGAGCCAAAGACAGCCCCTCAACTTCTGTATTGTTAATTAGAACATAAGAGCAACAAGAACTTCAAGAAAATTTCCAATTAAAAAAGTCAATCTGTGTTTGTGTTAAAAAACAAAAAGTATGGACACAACAACTGACAATCCATATTGAGATCAATTTCAATTTACCAATTTATTGTCTTTAATGCACATATGATGAGTATTAGAATCTGCTAGAGACCTAAGTTATTATTTATAGTAGAACAGACTATTTCAGTTGAATCATCCAGTCGAACTGCCTGACCTCTTTAAGGCTGACCAAAATTACAGCATTTGATTAAGGGCACTGACCAAATGCCTATTTTGGCATTATGCCTATTTTGGGATATTTTTTGGTTTGGGGCATCAATTACAATTTCTTCTTATCCTGTAGGCCCTTCTACAAAAAAACCCAGTGTCAGTCACTGGAACAGGCTCCCCAGGAAAAGTCAGAGCCCCAAGCCTGACAGAGCTCAAGGAACATTTGGACAACGCTCTCAGGCACATGGTGTGACTCTTGGGATGTCATGCAGGGCCAGGAGTTGGACCCGATGATCCTTGGTCCCTTCCAACTAGGCATATTCTATGATTCTTTGAACTCTTGTGTGGTTTTGGATGAGCTAAGAAGTAGTCTATAGCAGCCTTGAAAGTCGCCAACACTACTATCAAGATAGTTACTATGGCTGCACCCTGAAATTACTCACCTGACTGCTTTTACAGAATATAAATCATCTCCTGACTCATTAAATTATCTTCAAATGAAACACATACTCTAACATTGAAAACGAGCAACAGAATTTACCGATATACTGAAAGTACTGAGTCTTGCTAGGATGGAGTTAATTTTGGATTTGTGACCAAAACAGTGTTGATAACACAGAGATGTTTCAGCTGTTGCTGAACAGTTTCATGCCCCTCTCTGTTTCTCACTCTGCTGCCCCAGTGAGTGGGCTGGGGGTGCAGAAGAGGATGGGAGGGGACATAGGTGGGACAGCTGACCCCACCTGACCAAAGGGATATTCCATAATGTATAATGTTATGCTCAGCAATAAAACTGGCAGGTAGTCTTTACAAGAGTTCTTGCCCAGATAGGCTGGGCATTGGCCCGCTTACGGAAGGTGGTGAGTGACTGCCTTTGTGTTATTCAGTCTTTTTTTCTCCCTGCTCTTTCCTTCACTTATTAAGGCATCTTCATCTTGATTCACCAGGATTTCTCCTGCTGTAGCTCTTCCAATTCTCTCTCCTAATCTGCTGCAGGGAGGAGACAAGGGGAATGAGCAAGCAAATGTGTAGTTTCTCAGTTGCTGGCTGGGTCAACCCCTGACACTAAAGACAAAATAATGTTTTGTATGCTTTGTTTCACCCTCCTAATCAATTTCAGACTCTCATGGATCCCTTCGTGCATGAAGAGGCTATTCAAGCTAAAGTGAAATACTACAACCAAGTCTTCTGACACGATGTATAAAACTATCAAAACCATTGAGGTTTTTTTAATATACTTCACTTACTGCAGCTTCTACATCCATCATTTAGAATATAGTGTAGTCTTAATACCACAGTTAGCTTAAACCCTGCGTTTACTCAAAGGATTTTCCCTCTGTCAAAACAATAAAAAAAATATCATGATACAAGACATGTAAAATTCATAATCACAGTCTATAACAAATGCAACCCAGAGGTTGAATAAAATAGGATCCCTCACAACACAATGGTAATAAAAGCAGCACAGCATTTCACTCATAGGTCCTGTATATAAAATCTACCAGCTACTAAAGCTTCCAAAGGAACAGAAACATTGATCCACAGAAACTAGCACTTTTCCCTGCTGTCTGATGTGGACAGATGTTACTGCTATTCATGTTCTGTGAAATTACTGAGTTAACCAATCATCAGGGACAGACCATGTATCTGTTTTCAAAAAGATGTTAAAAAGCATCCAAAATACCAGAACACAAAAAGCAACTCCTTAACCAAAGACTTTTAGCCAAGTCAAAAATGCTGCTAGAACATGACACAGATAAATAGGACTGAAGATTGCTATCACTTGTTCTGCTCCTTGCCCTCATTACACCAAGAACTCTTGAGCTCTCCTGGTTATTTTTGTGAAGGACTATTTCATACTTTGGAAAGACAACTATTCCACAGTTTTGGACAAAATCTCCAGAACTGCCCAGGGTCCATCAAGACAGAGCTATGAACAGAACTTGGCATAGCTAGAGAACTTTCCCACCCATTTTCCAACTGGAAGGGGGTGCAGCAATACAGCAAATTATAAATTTGCTTAGTAAACTCTACTGTAGCCTGGCTCTGTGCCAGTGTCCAGAAGACCACAAAGAGAAATATATCACAGCAAGAAAAATCTAGTTCTTTATCTAGGTAGGGAAAATTCTTACTGGAAGCAAAAGATCTTGGGTTGTGTCTTAATATGACCTGAAACATGTGTGGTGTTGGTTAGGGCTATGATAGTTAGGCTCAATAAGTTTTCAGTTCCTAAAAGACTAAGAAAAAAGCGCGAAATATTGATGGCTAGCTTTCACCAATGTTATCACTGCTATGGTTGCAATAACACAAAGAAGGATAATGGTAAACCCATCTTCCCCCTCTATAGCCAAACTGGAAATTGCCTATACAGTGTATAAAGAGACAAAACTGTGAAATGTGATGGCAGAGATCATGAAGCAGAAAGGCTCAACACTTAATTTCCTATCATACGTCTGCATTCAACTGATTGCTGACACCCCTTTAAGACTGTATTGCAGCAGGTGGAAAAACTTAGCATAAGACAGAGCAAAGTGCAGGAGACGTGACTTAAACATCTGAGCAGAAAGGTCAAATCTTGAGTTCAAAACTCTCATTTTCAGATGAACAAACACTATCACTTTCAGAGATTTATACCACGAGTTTCTCCCTGATGGCTGTGTGCAACTAGCTGTCAGAGAAAGTACGTTGTTTAGAAGTAAACTGTCAATTTAATTCATTCGATTATCTTATAATACAAGCATCTAACGTGGACAGATTCTTCCAGTGGACTCATTTACCTCATCTATGACCTGCTTGTGATACCCATGAGTTTGTTATACTACAGCTCTTACTCTGAGTGAAGTATTTGAGCAACGCAAAAATACACAGGCAATTTCAATTCTAGCACCTAATCACAGCCACGAGAACATAAACATAGTGTATAAAACACTCAGTCTTTTCTGATGTGGTGTGAAGACAATTTTAGCAACACCTTTCAATTCTGCACTGTAAAATAATCTAACAGTTTGGAGTGAGCCACGAGCTCTCCCCTCCTGGGGACTGAGGCTGCTCCACACTGTGTCACTCGCTGGCAAGCCTCCAGCACAACCCTCAGAATGATGCTGCAATGTCTCCCCACAAGCTGAGCTGCTGAAGACAGATGGAAAAACCAATGCTAGAACAGATGACACTACAAGCCAAAACCCATTTTAGATGGAAAGATCAGGAAGTAATGATGAAATAAACCCCATATGAATGCACAGAGGGCACCTTCACTCCCAGTTCAGAGGGAGATTTATTGCGCAAATAGAAAATAGTACATTTCAGGAAGAAAATGAGAGAAAACAAAGGGATTATTTGACACAGAGAAAAGGCAATTGCAAGGAAGTTTTTGCTATCAGATGGCCACATCAGAGATAGTGACGGCTCTGGTCTAATTTTTAACTGAACCGCTGGTAACAGCAATAAAATTGCAGCCTCCTTTCCCATAGCACTGTGGCCAACCTTCTGTGTGAAGACTGAACAATCATGAATCACCGGAGCACTGCGATTTAAGAGACAAACTCCATGCCAGGACATAAATGTGCCTGTGTGTATATATGCACATCCACACATAGTATCATAAGTAATAGGCAGCAGTAGTAGTACTAATTAGCAGTAGTAGTAGCAGTAGTAGTACTAATAATAACAATAATAATAATTTAATCTTTACAGTGGATGGAAGAAATTGTCTTCAAGGTCAAGTGGTCACTTAAGAGCCCAGGTACCATCTTCATTTGTTGATACCCACAGGTAACAGGCTTAATCCAAATGGCATTCAAAACTCATCCAAGAAAATAAGATTGTCATGGACAAAGTTTGCTGTTAATGTCACTTTATAATAAGTATTTTTAATGCATTTTAACAATTCCAGTATCACTCAATTGCTTTCCACCCTCTTTGGGACAGCATATATAAAAGCCACAGAATCACAGAATTAACTAGGTTGGAAAAGATCTTTCAGATCATCAAGTCCAACCTATGACCTAACACCATCTCATCAACTAAACCATGGCACTAAGTGCTACATCCTGTCTTTTTTTAAACCCTTCCAGGGATGGCATCTCCACCACCTCTCTGGGCAGCCCATTCCAACAGCTAGTGACTCAGTGAAGAATTATTTTCTAACATCTAACCTAAACTTCCCCAGGTGCAGTTTAAAACTGTGTCCTCTTATTCCGTCACTGGTTGCCTGGGAGAAGAGATCAACATCCACCTGACTACAACCTCCTTTCAGGGAGTTGTAGAGAGTGATAAGGTCTCCCCTGAGCCTCCTATTCTCCTGGCTGAACAACCCCAGATCCCTCAATCGTTTTCCACAGCGCTTGTGTTCTAGACCCTTCACCAGCCCTTCTCTGCATATGTTAGAGCACCTCAATATCCTTCCTAAATTGAAGAGCCCAGAACTGGACATAGTACTCAAGGTGCAGCCTAACCAGTGCCAAATACAGGGAAAGAGTCACTTCCCTGGTCCTGCTGGCCACACCATTCCTGATACAGGCCAGGATGCCACTGGCCTTCTTGGCCACCTGGGCACACTGCTGGCTCATGTTCACTTTCCTGTCAATCAGAACCCCAGGTCTCTTTCTGCCTGGCTGCTCTCCAGCCACTCTATCCCCAGATGTAGTACTTCAGGAGGTTGTTGTGCAGGTCCTGGCACTTGAACTTGTTAAATTTCATCCTGCTGGATTTGGCCCATCCATCCAGCCTGCCCAGGTCCCTCTTCAGAGCCTTAACATTACAAAGAAAGAAGAGGCGAATATGTGATGCAGAAAAATAGTAACTTGGTTGATAGAAATTAGAAAAATATAGTCGCCCTGAATTTGAGAAAAGTTGTAGGTGTTTTCCTTGTTTTTTCCTCTTTATATACTGGGTGATACTGGAGCAGAAGCAGTAAAACATGCAAACTCCACTCTAAAAGTTGTGCCAATGCATATTCATTTGGAACTTCAGTGTAACTGAGACTTCTGCTTCATTCAGTTCCTGGTAACTGCAACTACAGCTTTGTGATACATCTACCAGCAACAGAAGATGAACCAAGATCAGTGATTCATTTTACAGGAGCCACCATTCAGCAGTCACGTGTCAAGCATTTTCAATTAGTACCTGAATTAGACTAAGTAATTTGGAAGTAAAAGGTTGATTACCATTATATACATCAAAGTTATTAACTTGTCCTCATCATTAAAAATATCAGTTTGGAATTTTCCTCAGTTGTAGTTCCTGCCTTCACCACTATCTCATGTGACTGACTTTTGTAGCACACCACTAAAAATTACTAATTTAAACTTAGAATGATTCACATGCAACATCATGTTTAGATGGGATATTTAGGAAAAATGTTTTCACCAAAAGTGTTGTCAAGCATTGGAACAGACTGACTGGTGAAATGGTTGTGTCACCATCCCTGGAGGTATTTAGAAGACATGTACCTGTGGCACTTGCAGACATGTGGACTTGACAGTGCTGGGGGAATGGTTGGACTCAAAGATCTAAAAGGTCTTTTCCAATCTAAACAATTCTCAGATTCTAAATCATGCTGCCATCGCTCCCCTAACCTCTGAGGTTACTCCCAGCCAACACTCCGCTCAAAACAGGAGGTCAAACAGATTAGTTACTATTTGGCATATTGCAGTTATTAGGCATTGCTCTTTGAGCTTTCCAGTTTCTTAACCTGCAGAAGAGGCAGATGCAAGAGGTTAGAACAGGCTGAGCTGCAAAGGGTCCTGCACAGGACCAGATTCTCACTGCAAACATCCTACTTCCAGTCTCATCAGTGTCACTGACTTTCAAAAGAGCATTTAACAACAGGCACAGATTTTCACAGCAGAACATCTCACAGCCTCATTGTTGCTTCTATTTCCATTACCCGCACAGCTATCAGCAGGATGTATTCATAGTGGAGGAGGATGACCTGAAAATGGTGCAGTTTGGCTGGCAGGGAAAACGACTACATTCTGCCTCCACAGTGATTTAGCATTAGGCTACAGAGTAGTGTATACAGCCAAGATAAATACTAGCATTTGTAGTTGGTAAGGGCAACAGCATTTAGACATTTGTAAGTAACATCACATCTGACGGTCACACATTAAATAGGATTCCAAATCTGTTACAGACAATCTAATTTCCATGAAATCCTTGTGTCAAAAAAGAATAATATTGTAAATCCCTTTTCTGCTAGCAGGGGATAAACTTGTGGAGGCAGAGGAAGGCAAAGGTCACGAATCAAACCCATAGCACAGCTAGACCCCTGAATGCTTTCTCCCTGGTACATATCTTAGTTATAGGATCACTCCCAGTTTTGTGATAAATGCTTTACACATTGCTGCCTTAAAAATGAGCAGGTCTCTGTTTAGTAAACTGGAAAACCATTTTCTATTTAGTCTAGTTTGCTTTAGTAGGATTAAACTCACTTTGTTTTTTAATTTAGTTGCTCTACACACCCATGTGACTGTACATACATTTTCAGAATCATAAGTGTAAAATGTTTCTACCATAACATCGCAATCAATATTTAAGCAACAATTTAGCACAGAAGTTTAAAAATTTTTTGTTGTCTTACCATAAAGAGCTTTTGCACTTGTCCTTGAGTTCTGCTCCCTCTCTGCTTGAGCAAATGTTGGGGAGCCATAGCCACTGAAAGAAAACATTTCTGGTTAACTTCTGCATAGATATATTTGGTACATAGAAAGAGGCACTTGAAAAAATTCTCCCCTGATGTAGGGCTACACATACCTACCACATTAGTAACAGAGGTAATGATACTGGATATATATTCACGGTGCTGAACAAAATAAAGAATGTTTCACTTAGGCTGCAAGCCTTTTCTGATCTCTTTTTTGCAGCATTAATACAACATCATGCACAACTAGGGTGTGGTACACACATAGATGCCACCATAATATAAGTAACTAAATCACTCAATAATGATAATAACAACAATGATGATGATAATAACAACCATGCCAAAGACTTGGGTAGGATTTGCGTTGGTTTTTTTTTCCCTGCAGACATAAGCATTCATTGTTTTTAACAATTTTAACTGTTTGTAATTTATGACTAAAAAAGGCTACCATTGTCTACAACAGAAGAAAAGGCAATATAACTTTCTTCTAAAGTAACAAGAAGAATGAGTCAAATATAAGCTCACCTTAAAGGGACAACAATATGAGAAGCAAAGGACAGGAATATATGTTCTTCGGCATCAGAGAGGCAAATTCTCACTAGTGTTGTGAATAAGCCTAGTGCCATGCTCCTGATACAGTGATCATTCTCTTATCTTAGGCAAGGTAACACTTTCAGGTAGCAGTTGACCAGTTCTGTTTACTGGGAAAGTATTTTCTCAAATGGAAGAGGCAGTCAACTTTTGTGGATAAAAATGCATTCACTAAAAGCTAACCCTTAAACATCTCAGGCATACAAAGAACTCTAGCACAGTAAGCATGTTACGGCTACAACAATTTATTTTCCAGATGAGTCCATTCAGTAACACATCTTTACCCTTCTACTAATACAAAAATCAGTCAGATGATATCTGTCAGTTTAGTTCCATCGTTCAGAAGCTGCAAACTCTTCTACAGAGACTGCCTTTGTATAATCCCAAAGGGATCTAATAATTATAGTTCTATCTGAAATAAAAGCTTTAAGAAAACAATAAAACTTTTTTTTCCATAAAAGGAAAACCAAAGGCATATCCTTACTTCATTTGAGGAAAATAGCTTCCATATCCACCAGGAGGGGTGTTTGATATATGTCCATTCATTCTTACTGTCACTTGCTGGGAGAAATGATCTAGGAAAACAACAGTACATGAATTAAGATCTCTTAAAAGATGAAGGTTCAATACAGATGTAATACAAACATAATGAGAAAATTATGGTTGAAATGGGACAGAAATTGCATCAACAATTGCATCAATTGTTATTAACTGCATCACAGTGATGCCTTAAAGACCCATTATGGAACTTCTCCCAGTTGCAATTTGATAGTTATTGCTTCAAATAATTTATAATTTAGTGAACAAAGCTATTATTTTTGATACAATGGTCTTTAGGAATAGCTTTAGAAATAAAAGGCTCACTATACAAAAAGCACCATCTACTGCAGAAGTGAACAAGATGTGCCAAATGGCAACTTTAAAGCCCGCTTGATTTCAACTCTCAGTTCACTTATTTCAAATGGAAGTCTGGAAATTACCTTTTGATACACATTTTATGAATCGTATCAGTTGAACTGGTAGAAAAGGAATTTTGGTTAGCTTTTTTTTTTTAAAGTTTGGCATGCCAAATGAAATCTCTTATATAAAAGCAGTGCTGAAAAGGCTATGATGAAACAATTAAAAACTGCCTTCACCTTTTAATAAATAACATGCTCATTAAAGTTAAAACTGACTAGGGAAAGTGACTTTCATAAGTCTTTCATATTCAAATTTACCATGGGCAAATACACTTTCATTTACACATATACCTCAACAATATAAATTTGAATATAAATCTACATCTCAGTCATTAAACAGAAAAGACTTAACTCTGCAAAATAGTCAAAAGTATATGAGATAACATTTTTACCTAGCAAAAGCTTCATTTCCAAAGTGAGCACAATCTGCTTTGTTTCTACTAAAGCCACATTACAACCAGGATATCTTCTAAATAGCTAAGACAACTTACTGCTCACATCAACAGTTCTTTTACAAAGAACTAGCAGCTGATTGACCTGCAGTACCTACTGCACTTTGTATCCACATATATTCTGCTCCCTTCCTCTTTCATGCAAAAAGATAGAAAAATCTCTTCTCAGATCTAAAGAGTTTTATCATTTCAGTACACATACAAGCTGCTTTTGGTCTTCTGTATTGCATACACATTGGTTTTCATAACTTTCTGAGGAACATCTGACATCTCCTACCCAAATGCAGTTACCAAAACTAACTAGAACTGAGCTGCATTTCACATGCCAAGTGAAATCATGTGGAAGGATGGTAATGTCTTTAGTGGGCACATACTTGGTAATTTGGCTTAGTATATCCTTTTTATTATTATTTATTAAATTTTCTTTTACATGTCTCATTTCTCCTTGCAAAACCTTTTTAATGACATACTCAAATTTTGCATTCATTTTCCCACAAATATATCACATATCAAACTTAGTATCCTCTTTGGCTGCTCTAAGACACTATTTTATAGAGTGCAGCCCTTAGCAACCATCTCCAATAAATTACTATCCGGGTGCTCCTCAATTCATTAGCAATTACAACCTTTGGGACACATCCTGAAATTGTCCCATGACTTGAAAGGATACAAATATTCATTTTGTCAGCAGAATTTGCCAGGTCACTGTGCACTCCTTGTTCCGTTTCAGCAAATCCATGGACCAGAGCTACTTTGAACGCGCTTCTCCAGCTCATGCTGCCATTAAACTCATCAACACTACGCAACAGCTATTAATTCTTATCATCTTCAAACACTGCTCAATTTACTGCCCTGCTTAACAATTTACCCTGTGATTAGCTTCTTAAGAGTGACCAGACCCAAAACACTTACACAAATTACCTCCATTGCTTTTTGGTATTCACAATTTCCCCTGTTTTCCATGCACACACTGTTTAAGATAACACTCATTTAATAATTCTGTTTGGCATAATCTATCATTTTTAATCTTTTTTATAGGTCCATTTATAAAAAATTCTGCAACTATCTGCATTAAAGTGAAATCTGGAGAAAATAGCTTCATTTAACTCTCTCAGAATAATTCATTTCCTCTGACAAATACTTGGCTTGTATCGGTATTCCACTTAATTTTATGAAAATGGTGAAATGGATATTCTAAGTAAAAGGAATGTAATATATTAGAATTTCAAGCTTCTGCCTTTGAAGGCAGCATGACACTGAGTTTTAAAGCAGCAATGAAGCTGTGCAGCAGATTTTCACATTGGGGAAAGAAAACGTCTCTCATGAATAAATACTTGCCACTGTTAGGCATAATACCACCTAAAGTAAATATAAAAAACTTCAACATTATATTTTGAATGAAGTGATAAACTGAAAATCTGAAGTTAGAAACTGACTTTCAAACAAAACAAAAAAAAGAAGCACATTGTTCTGCTAAGTAAGCACAAAAATTTAAGTCAGTTTTAGCTGATATGCAAACAAAACAGCACTTGCTATTTTAAAGTTGAGTAATGCCAACATTATTTCCTGCCCTCATGCAATTTTTCAATGCTTTTAAAATGTCAAGAAAACCACCCTGACATGACAATTTCAAGAGGTTACGCTTCTGTTGTTTGGTTTAAGAAAATAAATAAGCACTTTACCACAAATATTTATAATTAGTCCATGTATTTATAACAGCATCAAAAAGCTACTCATAATTCCCCTAAATTTTTGTCCAATTTAATTTCTTTCAACCTAAATGTTTCAGAAAAAATAATTGTGGAAAACCTTTTTTTTTTTTTTTTTTAATTAAGTGCAGGATGGAGAAAAGAGAAAAACCACAAGGGTAACAGAATTTGCAGTGTTTTGTTTATTATTCACTTGTACAACTTTCTCTGCTCTATTTCTCATCTCAAATGCTCTTTCATCTCTTTTAACCAGTCAGTCCTCTAGCAAGATCAACTCCTGCACACTGCAAAGCTATTGTCATTGAGGTGTCTATTAATAAACTCTACTTCCTCTTTAATCTTCCCTTTCACCTCAGCTCAGCAGTTCACAGCAATATATAATGGTGTACAAGACTTTAAAATAAACATCCTTCATGATGAACTGGACGATATTTCTTTAAGCAGGCCTGAAGTATCAAGTTTACTTGTGAACATGGCCAAAAATGGTCATGTCTCAGGATCCTGCAAAGAAATCATGCCTACTGTGAAAAGTATTTAAAACAAGGAAAATTAAATAAGAATTCAAGAAAAAAAGAATAATAAGAAAACAGATAAAATAATAATGCATAATATAAGATAAATATTAAAGTATTTATCTTTAAAGATATGAAAATAATAGGTTATTAAAACCAGCAAAAAATTCTAAAAACAAATTCTCTTCCCACAACATCAGAGACTGAACGAAAATACACTCATCTTGGATGTCACTGCTGCCATCAGCTGTAATTATGAGAGGACTTCAAATTGATAGCAGCTATGTAGTTAAGAGTTCAGCCTTTATAAAAGAGAAATCATTTCTGAGACAGATGTACTTTGATTATTTAGTAATCAGCAGGTGGTCTAATCCCACCAGACTATACCATAATGGCAAGAACCATATCAATATATAACATGATTATATTATAAATATTAACTCTTAAAAAATGTCCAAATGCAAAAACACTCTTTGTCTTCCTCACCTTGTATACGGCAGCCTAATGGGCGCAATGCAATTTACGTAAAAAAAGCTAATACATCAAGAAGTCCAATGCCCTGTGTATTGGTTTTTCTGTGGCCAGGTTTTGATGGCGGGGGGGGGGGGCTGAGGGAAAGGCTTCTTCA